>CABFVX010004568.1:2076-12357 GCA_902151425.1 Timema shepardi | reverse complement strand
CTGGCAAAAGTATTTGCCTTGCAGACGTCACAGAAAGCCGTGCCTCTTCGTCTAAATCTCACCCTCCGTTGAACAGAAAAAGGCTCCCATCTGATTCCTCCACTGAAGTGCTCAGTGAAAATGATCTTGATATAGAGTCTGACCAAGAAAGTGAAACGTTTTCTGACTTAGAAGAAATTTCGGATGCTGCACCTGTCATATTACCAAAATTAAAACCTGAGGATTATGCTGTCGAGGATTTTGTTCTCATTTTATTCAATGGTGGAAAGTATCCTGGAAAGATTGTCAGCATCTCAGAGGAAGGCCCTACAGTTGATTGCATGGAAAGAGGACTTAAGTTTTGGAGATGGCCTGAGAGAAAGGACTCCATGGAATATGAATGGGAAGATATTCATTGCAAAATTGATCCTCCAAAAATGGTTTCGAAGCGAAATCAGTTTGCAGTTCCAGCTCTTGATAGTTTCGTTTAGAAGCCTAGTCCTCTAATGTAGTTTTACATGTTAGTAAAGTTTTTACTTCTAAATAGTCCTCTGTTTACAGTTTAATAAGTTAATAAAGATTTCACTTCTAATTAGTCCTCTGTTGTAGCCTACAGTTTAATACGCTAATAAAGATTTCACTTCTAAATAGTCCTATATTGTCTTTTTTTAACCAAAAAACTCACATTTTATGACAGACCTTACACATTAACAATATATAGGCACGTTTATTGGTATTACATTAGCCCAAGGAACATATTGCCATCAAATAAGTGAAATATTACATTTGGGCTAAAGTTACCCCAAGACCTTGTAACTTTGTCCCAAAACTTCAAAAATGTATTTGAGGGTTCAAAAAAGTTTAAAAAAAAATTAAATAACCCACTCAAATTATTCATTTAA
Source organism: Timema shepardi (assembly GCA_902151425.1). Classification (NCBI taxonomy): domain Eukaryota; kingdom Metazoa; phylum Arthropoda; class Insecta; order Phasmatodea; family Timematidae; genus Timema; species Timema shepardi. The sequence goes on along the minus strand of CABFVX010004568.1, from coordinate 11,476 downwards.
TAATCAAAAACAAGAAAAAAAATATTAGGAGTAATAAAAATCAATAAGTTATTTGATATTTACTTAATAAGTAGAAAAAGATGAATTTTTGGGTCAAAGTTACCCCATCTTACGGTAGCAGTTTTTTGTTAATGATACCCTAAGGAATTGTAGCTGTGTGCGTGTATGTGTGTGGACAAAAGATACGATTAAAAACACTGGTGTTGATGTGGTGAAGGCTTTGGTAAATAACTAAGGTGTGAAAGGTATCACCATCCGTTTTCGGGAAATCAAGGCTCCTCCACGTGTTTCGTCAGTTACTAGCAAAAACTCCGCAGTTAAAATGTCAACATTTTCATTTTCAAATCGTAACTGCTCTTTACATCTATTAACATCCCTTCGAACACGATCAATTTTCTCATGTCTGATTGGCAGGAACATCGCCAAGATCAAACTGATGGACATTGTTGAAAAGCTAGCATACCCCCTACACATCTTAAAAAACCTAGATGCATCTCAGTGAAAAAGATAGATTCTACTCTTATTCACCCAATAAACCTAGCCGTCCAGAAAAGTCAAGATTCATCTAGGTATAATAGAGTCTACAACTTTTATTCACATAAAATCTAGGTAAATATAAAAAAAAGTTTAAGACCTAGCTACATCTAGTTTTTATTCATATTGCTCAAAATTATTTGCAACATATTTCAGCTATATTATTGATGATGATAGCGCTCATACGTTACTGTTAAAGTGTAGTATCCATTCAAAAAATCCATTGAAGTGTTTACCTTTTCATTGATATCTTTGCATATTGCCATACGTTTCAAACATGGATGTCAATATGTACAAGAATGTAAACTCAAGATTTGAAAAAGTGTCTCTTATTATTTTAATCATATTTCACAGTGTTGTTTAAGGGTATACAGTTCCATATAATTGAAACCTTTTTACTACAGAAATACATGCAATTATTCGTAATTTTGCTTGGATACAAAGTAAGTAAGATGTCATCAAGGTTTTCTAGGAATTTTATCTGAAGTTTCTTGTTTTTTTTTGTCTCGTTTATAGTACTAATGACTGTGACTGTAACATTTGACCAGGTTGAGATTGCACAACTTTATTCGAAATAATTTTTTTTGTCAGCTATTATGATAAATTTTATTTTTTTAGTCATCCCTTGTTAATAATTTATTAAAGGCCTAATAAGCTTATAGCACCTATGAATGTTAGCATAGTAATAATAATAATTATGTAAACAAGTTTAAAGAGAGGGTTCCAGAGTTGTTTTAAAATTCATCACTTAATACTTAATAGCACCAAGGGTGGGATGTTTTCAGGAGAAAAAAGGAGAGGGGACATAAATTGTACACATGACCCCCAAAGACCATGGTTGCATCCGATTAGTCAGGTACACTTGACTTGATGCAGACTTGATGACTTTTCACTCTACACACACTTGTTATCGAAGACTGCAACAGACTATTTGGACGGCAAAATATCCTTTTCATACCCTTGAGTCAGCAGTGCTGCTTCCTACCAATGATCTTAGAAACTATTTTAAACGCCATCTATGAGCCGGAATTAGCTTAGGCCACTCACAAATTTGTAATGACTTATTTTCACTGCACATGAAAAATTATCCTAATTATCCAACACATCACAACACAATACAACACTACAAAACAACCGGAAAATTTAACGTATGTAATCAAAGATCACATTACTCTATGAGCTCTATCAAGCAGACGAAAAATTAAGCAACTGCCGATCAAATAGAGCATTGATGGTGTGTCAAAGGTAACTTGCTGTCGCCCTTGAACTCAAAGGCGTGTGAGGGGCGCATTACCACACTTTGTGACTATTTGGACTGATCTGCACTTGATCATGTGATTGATAATGCAACTATCAAGTGAATGTCAAGGGTCGACGGCGCGTGAAGTAGACTATTCTGATACAGCCCATAAGTAGTTTGAATAAAAGCAACACAAGAAAAACTCAAATTTAAAGAACTATAAATATGTTGAACAAACCGTCTAAATTTGATGACCTACTTATAACATTATATTCAAAAGATATACTTTTAGGCGGCCTACACACATTAACAATGTCCCAAAAATTATTAATTGGGAAAAATTACAGAGATAATTTTTTCCTTACAATGTGTATCTCCTTTGCCTCTCAAAGTAGGCTAAGTTTCAGAGTTGCTGCTGCTTTTACCACATTATCAGTAGAGCTTAAGTTTCTTGGAACCAAATAGGTCTTTCTCTTTGAAAATCACGCTGGTGACCATTCTGTGCCACACACCACTAAATTACAGAAAAATGAAATGCCAGTAGCCTAAATAAAGTTTCTTGATGCCAACATTGTTTTATGGAGCTGAAGTGTGAGTTTGTCAGGAGAAACACAAGAGCAAGGTGAATGTAGTTAAAATGAGATGTCTAAGAAATGTATGTGGAAAAACACGCAAGGACAGAACCAGTAACGAATGGGTGCTGAAGGAGTGTGGTTTTAAAGTGAATCCAATAGGTCAATGTGAAATAAGCGTATTACCTTGGTTTGGGCATGTTGAGAGGATAAGTGGGGATCAAAGAGTGTGTGGATCAAAAGGAAGGGGTAGGCTATTTAAGATGTGGTCAAATGTTGTAGATGAATGTTTGAAGAAAGAGAAACATTTAGAGTTATTAGTAATAAAAGAACATGTATGATTGCCTGTATAGATATTTTTCAAGCAAAGGGAGCAAGTATAGTGAAGTTTAGAGAAAGTTAGTGAGGACGGATTAAGTACGGAGTTGTTTTTTGAGTTATATCCACAGTGTCTTGCCTACCCCATAAGAAAACGGCGTAATTAGGTATGAAGCACTTTATGTAAAGTTTTGAATTAACCTATATATATATATATATATTGTAGTAACCCCTTCATTGACAACCTACATTAGCATACCTTTAATTTTAATCTCTCTGTAAATATACTTTGGAGTGGAATTTTAAACTATAGGCTAATGTATAGCCTATTGTTTAATATGGCAAGACAGCTGTAATTGTTTGGTTGGATTATCTTGTGTCTCACACCTATACATGAGTAGTGTATACCTACGTAGGCTCTACATATGATTGGAGTTTTTCAGAAATTTTTCTAGAATATAAATTGCACATTTAAAATTAACACTTAAATGTAAGCTTCGTAAGATTATTTAATGTAAAACTAGATGTGAGTACATTAACACAAAATACATGATTTTTCTAAATGTTCCATTTGTCAAGTCTACAAAATATGCCGGATCTACAATAAAATACTTTGCACTCGATAACATTAATTAGTTTTCCAAGTTTTTGGATAAAAGTTCATCTAAAACTAGCTTGTTGACTTATAACTAAAACATGACTCTTAAAAAAACCTGCAATAATTAGGTTTATAAAACCAAGTTTGACATCAATGCAAGAGTTTTTGTCTCCAACTATGTACCATTTGAATTCGAAGACTTCTTATTCATGAATCAAGCAGTTTTAAATCATATTCCTAGTCAAGGACCTTTGTAGTTGTTTATCCCTTCGTCTTACTATCTGTTAGGGTTATGTAAGCATATATATATGATAATTACTCTAATGGGATAGAGACGAGGAAGGAAATATTTTGGAGGTAATCTACTCGAATTTGCATGGAAGGAGAATGAAAAACCATTTAGGAAAAACCACTCTTAATAGATCCAACCAGGATTCAAACCCTGATCTACCCGTCATCAGCAAGCCAGTCCAACACGAGAGTAATATCTTAGACCATTTAGCCACTGGAGCATTTGTCTAGCTGTTAATTCGTTACTGGTAATTACAGTATAGTTTTAACTATGGGAAGAGGTATTTAAAAAATACATTCATACTCTAATTCTTGTGGCCAACATTGATAATGTTTTACTTTATTATTATTAATATCATGTTTATTAGGGTGAAGTTAAAGGCAAAGGCTTCTTTTGCACTTATTTTCTAACGCTTTAATAATAAACCATGTTCATATTATTTATAGTTATGGGCTATTAAGTTAATATTATAATTAAAACTAATTTATAATATCTGTTCAGAAACAATTTAGGCATAATAATATTAATAAAGTACTGATCACATGGCTCTCTTCACATAATTGAATACTTAGGCTATAGGCATATTATTAAAGGAAAAAAATGAGGATAATAAAACTAAATAAAATTAAAATTAAAAAACACAATTATACCACACACATACATATATATCTAAGAGCGTGTATCATAGCAGACCCAACTGAGCTCCTGGCATGCACAAGGTATGGGAGTAAAAAGGGGGGAACAGATCTACAATTTGCCAGAAATGTGTACCGTGTACATTCATATTTGAAAGATTACTTGAAATTTTCCATGATGACAATGGGGGACAAAGTGACAAAGTTTTTGTTAATAACTACAATATGTCCTATTATGGCAGAAACAACATATTGCACAACATATTGACTCTGGTCGCAGGTGTTGATCATGTATGTGCCGAAGAGATTTTATTAGTGTTATTTTCAGGGATGCCTTTAGCACTGATGTGGGGCCTTGGGCAAACTTCATTTGCGGGGCTCCTAGTTATGTACATAACCCCCTAAATAATTAAAAAACTTAATTTTGTTTAGTGTTATTACAGTAATTTACACCCATATACCCATTTTCGGTCATCTAAGGTATCAGGTAATGCCCTAAAAGACAAATAAACTCCATAATTTTTGCTAGAAGCTGTGTTTGTATATTTAAGGGTTGATTTCTCCCCAGTCCTTTGTAAGATTTTCCTCTCCAGTGAACTTGATTTGCAAAAAAAGAACAAATGTTCCAATTTTGCATTAAGTCTGCTAATACGTTCAAACACTATCCTGAGACATATCCACAACAGACGGACAAATGTAAATCAGTGGAGTTAAAACAGAGAACTCGATTCACTGACTTTAAAATCAAACCACATGATTATGTTTTTATTTGGTCAAATTACACTCTGACCATATTTAATATATCACTTATAATGGGAGCCTACTACACGAGCGTACACGAAAAAATTTCCCACTCCAACTTGTTTTTCCCCTCTCTGTCATCCATTAACCGCAGCCCCCCCCCCTCCCCTAAACCTTGGGGCCCAGTGGATTCACATCGTTCATACATCCCTACGGGTGGCCGTGCCACTGAACATGCAATTTGGCGAGACTCATCTGCGTATGTGTAGATACACTTTTCTCCGTTCAACTGGAAATGAGAGTGTATTTGTCCTCCATTAGACTAGGTACAAATTCAACTTCACTGTAAGAAACTACAATATTATCATTAATTTTATTCAACTCTTTCATTGTAAGACATTACATTTTTAGGAAAATAAGTAGGCCTATATTGATGCTTTCAAACATGTTTCTCTTATTTCTTTAAAAAAAAATATTTTTAATTATTTTCTATCAACAATAAAATAATGTGTAAAACTTTGCAGCACACCCTTTAAAAACCACTGCTCTAAAAGCTATTAAAAGGGATCTTCCCATGGACAATTTTTGAAAATTGGATGCTTCCAAAGGCTATTTGGAGCTTATTTTTATTTATATTACATACTAGAATATAAAAGAGAAATGAAATAAATCTATAAGAAATGCACATTTATTCTAGAGGAGGAGCAAATCCATAAACACATCAGTAAAACATATATTCTTCTCTTTGTCTTACTACTTGTCTATACTAAACCCATTTTAATTACATACTAAACCTTTTTTAATTACATTAATGGGTGAGGGATTGTCAAGATAGAATTAAGGTGAAAAGCATTTTCTTCCTTTAAAAGCTACTTTCCTATATCCCACTTGATTAGTGCAGGGCTAATATGTGTATAGCCAGGAGCGGTGGAAAAACTTAAACATAACTCAGTATTTATTATTTAAACATAAGGGTAAAAAAGTGTGTAGTGGCAAAAAAAAATATGCCAAGAGGCTAACAAGATAAATTAACTGGTTGCACAAGAAAAAGTTTGGCGATAACTTTTGAAAGAAACAAAAGCGAAAACAAAAAGTAAAAGTATTATTGTAAAAGAATTGGGCTAAAAAAAGGATCCCTACTAGTCAGTGGAAAGTTAATGACTTTTATAACAGTTTATGCTCTTTGCGAAAAAAAAACTTATCTGACAGCTAGAAAAGTTTCTAGATCTACTTTCATATAGTCATATGTCTTGTCATGTGATATATAGATGTCACTTTTAATTACTATCAATACCTATAAAATAACCAGGGCTGACCCTAAGGGTGTGCAAACTGTGTGACTGCACAGGGCCCTGCGATTTGTGGTTGGAGGGAATGGGATGCAATTGCTTAGGTGACAGGAAAAAAACAGGTTGGGGTGGGAAATTTTTAATTGTAAACTCTATCAAATATTGTCGGAGTGTAAAAACAAATACAAATACAGTTGTGGTGTTTGATTTATTGAACGAGTGAAGAGAGTTCTCCAAAACTCAACCGACTGGCAATTGTCTGTTTCTCTTTGGGGGGTAGGTCCCACAATAACTTTTTAACACATTTAATTCAAACTTGGCATAGTTGTTCTTGGTACCTCTATACAGATCAAGTTTGCTGGGGCGAGATCATCCTATATGTATATAAACACAGCTTCTAGCATTAATTACTACATGTGTTTACATTTTAGGATAATTCCTGATACCTTCTATAGTCCTGGGCTTCATATCTGCTAAAGGCAGCCCTGTTCTGTGTGCTGCGAGGGCTTACAACAAATGATTGTGTGCCGTGAGCAAAAAATGTTTGAGAACCATTGTTATAGAAGCATCCAAATAAAAAAACTGAGGGAGGCTGCTGTACTCAAAATAACTACTTGAGGCGTATAATTATTCTCAAATATTTACCAGGACCTCGAACACACCTTGGCTTGAGGAGTGAAATAATTATTATTTTTTTATTCCCAACACACGCATGCACACACACAGTTTCACTGCTTCCGTAAGTATTTATAATATCTATCAAATGTGACAGCGGCAGATCACATGACTTGACGTATGAATACATGAAAGTAGAGTAACTTTTCTGGCTCTCATATAAGGTCCTTCCTAAGAAAATTGTACTGTAGCAGACTTGTGTTCGGGTGGGTGGCATTGTAAGAGTTTGCAGTTTGCTTTGATCATATCCATAATCCCCTCTGAGATTGTTAATCGATTGTCTCAAGCTACCACCGAGTTGTGTTTGTATAATCATCACACCTAGGCCTACATAACTATTATATATATTACACAACATTAGAACTCAAACTTATAGAGGGTATCAAAGGGTTAGGTAGGATATTTTCAGAGGCCAAAAAAAAGGTCAAACCCTCAAATAAATATTTGCAAACCAGTAACCACTATATTAAAGTATTAACACAAGGCTTGTTGGAAATTAGGACAAGTAGTTCTGCTTTCCTGATAGTGAGGCCCTGGTAAACAAGCTTTAGTCAGCATCGTTTGTGATAACAGACCCAGTGCCATGTGAAATCAACCAAGGAAGCAGGCAGTTACAAGGCTGACTCAATAATAGATTGTTTTAAAATGGATATTTAAAAAAATATCACAACCATCATACCTTTCTCTCCAAACTACTTGACTTAAGAGATATGTGAATTAATGTCACTTAAACATTTAGTTGAATTTTTGCTTATAGTTATTTAAAAAAAATAGTAAGTTTGTTTTATAGCCTATTTGGATTTAAAAAAAATTACTGACAATTTATAAATTTTTCTCTAAGTTATTTCCAGTTTAATTGTTTTTAAAATATATTATTTTAAAGAATTAACTAAAAACAATTTTCATTACTTACAACAAATATTTATTAAAAATAACTTGATAACTTTTTAGGGATGCAATTGAATCACTTTTCTCACTTTTATTCATGTTCTTTTCTGCAAGCTACTTTTATTCACTATTTTCAACAAAACTCATTTTAAGTAACTTTTTTTTACCACAAATTAAAGCTTCTGTTTTTCAGTTTAAAGGATTTTTTTTCCCCCAAGGAAGACTCATTAATTATCCTTAGAATTGAATTTAGCTGCATACATGGTGCACACAGATGCCATCAAATCTACCCAGAAGAAAATATATTATAAAAAAGGAGGAAAGAAAAGGAAGGCATTAACAAACTAGGTAGGCTAATAGGAGATTTAAAAAAAAGAGTACAAAAGAGAGGAAAGATTAACTGAAACAGAAGTGAAGTGAAAGATTAAAGAAGCTGAAAAATGCAGAACTTCAAATAAATGGTTTACAGAAGCAAATTAAAAATTGCTGGACCATTATTATATTTATTTTGGCCAAACAATGTTTTGCCATAAAACTGCTAAAACACTGCCCTTTTCACGGGTCCCCTACACTCCCACTATAAATTACCCAAGTGAGGATGTAAGGAAGGTGAGAAAAGGCCAATGTTTTTTGCAGTTTTTATGTCAAAACTTTTTTTGGCTAAAATAAATAAAATATCGCTTCTGTACAAACATAGAGTTTAATTTTCTCCACATGGTGATATCAATAAACTAATTATCGAATATGTCATGAGCATATCAGCATTAGATGACAAACTTTTTAAATGGAGAGAAACAGTTGTCATTAAATCCCTGAAAATTTTTGACAGATATTCAACAACTGTTGATATCACCATGTGAAGAAAATTAAACTCAATGTTTCTATTGGAGAAATACTGGAGTTATTTTGACCATAAAAATGTTTTGATGTTAAAACTGAAAAAACACTGGCCTTTTCCTGAGTTTCTTACATCCCCACCTTAAGGATACCACTGGAAAAAAAAACCACTTCCCAACAGGGCTGGTCAGTCTCATCTTTGATTTAGAAGTCCCCCCTTGACCTAATAGAGTAGTATCTTTGAACAACATGCTTTGTTGAATTAATATCCATAGACATTGAACCATTCTCCATATTTAGGAATTTATAGCACTTTGGATGGATCCTTTAAACTTATACAAAATCCACTTTAGTGGGTGGTCGCATGGTCTAAGCAAGTAGTACTAAACCTTTTTTTGTTTGTTTACCCCAAGATATGATTTATCTTCAACTTTCTGCACCCAAAGTTTTTGGTGCATAATTCAAATTATACATATTCTATGATATATACCTCTGAAATAAATAGAATAAATTACATACAAAACAACGAGAAAAAAATATTTATTACATATTACATACCTCTTAAAATGTGTTTGTGTACCCAAGGCTGAACACCACTAGTCTAAGGTGTTTCTCTCATGAAACTTGCCAATGACGGGGAGATCAAGGTTCAAATCCCGGCCAGGTCTACTAAGGGTGATTTTTACTAAATGGTTTTCCACTTTCTTTCCACGTGAATGCAGATACACAATAGCTTTGTAAATATTTAACTTAAGCACAGCATTTGATTGGGGGGGGGGGG
>CABFVX010004567.1:11944-47501 GCA_902151425.1 Timema shepardi | reverse complement strand
CCCCCCCTTCCCCCGAAAGAAACTTCTGGATATGGGCCTGTTTTGTTCCTTCATTGGAATTCTTAGTATTGACTCAGAAAACAGAATTTAGAATCCAGGATAAGTAAACCAGTTTAACCTACACAATAACTAATTAGCACAAAAATATACTACACACTAAACTCACAAAACTAAAAGCATTCACACGTCACAGAATTTACCTTAAGCCAGCATTTATCTTCAGACAGGCTCTTCTCAAACTGCCACTACTTATATTTTCGCAAATCGCAAACAGTTGGGTATTAATAGCCAGACCCTCCCCCCTCCCACCCCCCCATCCTCTAATTATCCTATCCCCACCCTCTGATTCTTATTTCTTCGCAGACTCATTTGCGATGTGTTGTTGTAACTACAATTCGAATTGTTTCAAATTTAAAGGTTCTGCTAATTTCTATGCTCAAAGGTACTTTCACAACTCTCCACACACTCACTAATACTTCATAGTTTCTTTGACTATATTTTATCTTTAGGTGCCCATTTGAGAGGCGATATATGAATAAATATGGTTGGCAATGTGATATCTCTGAAATTGCCGGTAGATTGGTGTCCCCCATTAACGAGATAAGGAATTTTCCTTTATCTTGTTTCTATCAGTTCAAGGTAGACTTCTGTGACGTGTGGGCATATACTATCAATGAGTACATTTTCGTACCCTCTTATTTATATTTTCAAGGAAGTGCTTGTTGTGGCAGAAGTCTTTGTAAAGTAACAGTTTTTTAAAATATGTGGATGGATAGTAAACAAAAATTGGTGGCAGCAGTAGTAGTGATTTTAAGGCAAAGTCAGGGACATCCCGCTAGAAAAAAGAAGAATTTTTGGATCAAATCATAGATTATTCATAGATATAGGTTTTCACTTATGGCACCAGTAAATGAACTGATTTCAAAAAACAGACTGACAAAATAGGTTCTATACGCATGCGCACATCTAGCAGGTTGCAATTCGGTTGCATTCGTCCATTTATGGTGCAATCACTGCGTAATCTGCCTCAGATTGCCAGAGAGGGCAATCGGATTGACGGTCCAGAACATCAACCAAAATATTGCTCAGGCAATTTGGAGATTGCCTGCAATCTGATTTCCTTTGACCACTGATGAGGCAATATTTGGTCAATTTGACCGAAAGCGATGAGATGGATAACCAGATTTCTTCAAGATTGCATCGTGAATGGGCCCAAAATAAGAATGAAAGCAAAAACCGAGTGAATGTGCGTTGTATATTCAATAGTGTTATTTAGTGTTGGTTTCTATCATTATTTTATTACAAGTTTATTTAATGAATTGAGTTGGTAAACGCTGACCATGAGTACGGGGCATGAAAGCGTCTGGTTAGAACAGGGATTTCAAACTAGCGTCTCACGTGCGTGTTTTGTTTAGCCCACACAATGTTTCAAAATAAATTTTGAATGAATTAATAGCCAACATTTAAATGTAAAAAGAAATTGCATTTACAATTTGGCTTCTTTTCAAAAATAAGAAGATATGATGAAAAAATTAATGTATAGGAAAACATGTCAGGTGTAGGGATCCAAATCAAAATAAAAACAAATTAATATTTATATTTTTAAATTAGTAATTTGTTCTTTTCTTGAATGAAGTTTAAATTTATACTACATATTTTTAGTTATGTTAAGTGCTTACACCATAGACCTACAGTGGCCACACGGTCTAGGTGTCACTTTCATGTTATACTAGACTGCCGATGGCAAGGAGATCAGGGCTCTAGTCCCGGTCGGGTGTACTGAGGGTGGTTTTGCAAAACTGTTTTCCACTCTCCCTCCACGCAAATGTGGGTATGCTTCCTCTAAATTCAACCTTCCTCGTCCCTAGCTCATGATTGTAATTAGGACATATGTGTATAACCTGAACCGGTAATAAAATGCGATGTTAAAAAAAAGTAAAAGTAAGAAGTCCTTGTTTCGTAGCAGATTCCTACTGTATAGTAGTATTTTGGTAGGATAAAAGACCTTCCAGAACTTGATAACAAAATCAGGGTGTAAATACCATTGTACTTGAGGATTTTCCCACCTGATATTGTCTATCCCCGTGTTCTCGCAGTCTCTGCAGGAGATACCTCCCTAAGGACACGTTGGGAACCGGGAGAGCTTCAGGACCTTGAAGGATGTGCTCTGACGTCATCGTAAATCCTAGAAACAAGAAGACCAACCGGTGTTTGATAGGGCTGAGGCGCGACCAGACACCTACACCGCAATACACCCTCTTCCAGGACCCGCTCTACCGACGGCGAAATACGTTCATTTGCACGATGTAGCGAATTTTGGGGGTCAGCAAAAATAACGGAAATTGAAAAATAATTATGAAAATCTATTTATTCATGTTTTTATCTATTCCTTCTCTGTCAGAACCTTCCCCCAAATCCTCTAAAATAACATAGTTTTAAACACTTGGCGAGTCATTCCATAGTGACAAGTTGGCAACACAGTTCACAGCTGGTGCGCTGAAAATGTTCAGTTGTTTCTGAGTGCTAATCACAGTAAGTTGATTTTACGCAATGGTACAGTGACAAGTTGGCAACACAATTCACATCTGGTGCGCTGAAAATGTTCAGTTGTTTCTGAGTGCTAATCACAGTAAGTTGATTTTACGCAATGGTACAGTGATAAGTGCTGTATTTCTTCTTTTACGGAAATACAGTGCTCCAGTGATTATTAAATGATAAATTTATTGTTTTGATCACTAGGTTTTAAACCAAATTTTAAACTGAAAATAGATAAGATCTATATGTCTGAAAAAAGAAACAAACCATCAATATATGGAGAAGAACATTATTAAGAAACATTTTTTTAAAAGTAATTATTAATTTAAGCAACTTTTTGTTTCTGATTCCGATAAAGCTCCTCGTTTTCTTTTGAAGTCCACCTGAATATTAAGAAAAAATGATCACTCTCTAAATTGCGATAGTTTTTTTAAATTAAAATAAGAAGGTCGATTTCCTCAAAACAATCAAACTTTTTTTTATATCTCTGTATATATTATGAAAATCAGGTATGTTTTAATAAATAATAAAATTAAGAGGGCGTATTTGTAAATACTTTCCGGGAGAACAATTGATTTTTCTAGACTTTTCTTCGTATTTCACTTCAATTTAGAAAATCACTTTAATATTTTGATTCTATGAGAAAATTACATTATTCTTCTTCCCCTGATATTTGCGGTCGCCCAATGTAAGGATAATGGATATTTTTGTCATATCAGAACAAATCTTAAAACATAATAATAAAAAACAATGTTTTTAAGAAAATATAATTTTTTAATCATCAAAACAAACCCCCGCCATTTTGTAAATTTGAAATTGTATTCTATTTTCCGGCAGGGGTAGGGTGAAGGTTGGGGCACTTATTTATGTTTTTGCACAGGGTCACATAAACCCTAATGCCAGTCCTGCCAGGACCATACCAAGGGGAGTGTTTTGGGGGTTGAACGTTTACACCATCCCCACCCCTTCCCCCTAAATTATAATTAATAATGTATTTTATATCCATCCTTAATGCCTAAGCTAGTAGGTTATTGGAACCCTATAGCTTTCATGAGAAGTACCTTCAAACCTAATATGCACAACAACACTTTAAATTGCTTCAAAATAATTTAATGTTAAAAAAATCCCTTACCATTTATCATTAAGGGATCGGCTTAAGCACGAACCACAAAAGGTATGAGAAAATCTCACCCCCTCTTCCCATCAAAATATGGTAACGGCTCTTCTCTCTGACTTCAATTTAAAAAAAAACATACAATTTATATCTTTAAAACAGAAGCTATCTTTCTATATAAAAAAAAGGTGTTCAATCAAACATTTCTATACAAAATGTTAATTGTTCGCCAATCTAGGAATGAGTACTAATTGTAGAGAAATTAATTAACCTTAATATAAATGAATAGCTTGTCATAGCTTGGCATACACCTTACCTTGGTAGAAAGCGCCTTGGTATCACTGGTTTGCCAAGTATGATTGCACGTCTGTCAACACTGAACCCATTGTAATCTCTAGAAGCGTAGACTTTAATCTGTGATCTAATGCACTATGACCTTCAAAGCAACTCCTGTAGAGTTGATGATATCGTGCCCAGTCCTTACAAACTGTTACCAAAAGACTTTCTCAACTACTTACTAGCTATCTCATTTTATAATATCATCAAACATTTTCAGTTTCTCAAGCAAAACTTATTCCATCTTTATATCTAAAACTGTAGTCTTTGAGCTATGATACGTTATAGGCCATCTCTGACCTGCAAATTAACTACTTTAGAGGTGACCTGGTGGTCTAGGGGTAAGGTGTCAGACTTCTGTGCTGGCGGCAGGGGTTCAATCCTCGGTCCCTGCACAGATTTATCTGAATGCCAAACCCTTCCTTCACTCGAATTTCAAGCTTCGAGCCGAGATTATCATTAAAGCTCGGGATTGAGATTGAAAGTTTTGAAGACTCCTTTTTTTGAGCAACCACTTGATGTTCATCAAACTCAATTTTTTTAAACGCAATGGCTATATACTATTTAATTTAGTTGATATTAGCAGTTTCACTTATAAAACCTTCTGTAACTTAAATCTTTAAAATAACAAATTTCACATTAATAACACAATAGAGCTCTAAAACTACCTTCTACCGGTAAATCAAATCAATATTTTTGTCCATGATGAATTATCTTCGATTGAAAATGCATTTCCATGAGTGCAACGGAGTCGACCAGAGTTTCCTAGACAAGGTAGAATGTGTACTCGTATTTGCTTGAAGTAAGAAAATCAATCTCAGTATGCCAGAACGGGAATCAAATGTCGATCACTTTGTCATCGGCAATCTAATATAACACAATAGTGGCACCTTAGACCATGCGACCATCAATGCATGTATACAAAAATTAAAATAAAATGCATTTATATTTATAAATTGTGACGATAGATTGCTACCCAAGCATAGAGTGAAAAAAAAAGTTAATTTATTTAAGAAAAAGCTGTTTTGTTCCTTGGGCCACTTATAATAACAGAAAAAAGTTTTATTTTAATATCATTTAATGTTCTCAACTATATTTTCTCGAAATAATATATAACTCTTAGATTAATATATAAGTGATATTGAATTGAGTAACTTGAATTTATTTTAAAATAATTTACTGTTGGCAACTATATTTTGATCAAATAATAAATGACTAAATAAATTCATAAGTAATATCAGGACTGAGGAAGATATAAACTGTACCTGCACTTGTGTGAAGGCCGAGCGGGTAACCAGAAGAGATATGGTTGACCTGGATTAAATCCTCTCTACCTCCCTGCTAATAGCCACGAAATTAAGGTTTCTGGTATTTAGAACCGCGTCTTACTACCCGTTTAAATTGAATTAGTGGATTAGGAATTGGGAAGGTTGAATCCACATTTGCACGACAGAGATTCACGAAACCATCTCCCCGATCCTCGGCAGTCAAACGCTACACAAAATTAACACGTTAGTTGACAAAGCCATTGAGGCGGGTTTTATCACTAATATAATTAAATAATTACTTCCATCATCTTTAAGTTGTTAAGTGCAGTCGCATTTGCGCTGAGGGAGAATGGAAAATCAGCCTAAATACACCCTACCAGAATTCGGACCCCCGCGACTCAGCAGGTATTAGAACTACAACCTCGCGCCCCACCATCAGAAATCCCTAGCAGGAATTCGAACCCAGCCTCCGTCTACTGATGGAAAGCCCTGACTAGAAGAGTCTGATATTTAGACAGTGTGCCCACTGGTGCAGGTAGATAACTACTGATTATAAAAAAAACTTTTAAAAAAAACCATCCATACCACTGCCGCATTTGCATGGGAGTGGTCGGTATACTTTTAAACACGTTGAAACACTGTAATATATATTATTTTCATTTTAAAACAGAGCGTCAAATTAACTGTTTTGAGATACTACACGATATCTGTGAGGGTGAAACTAAGCTCTTCAGGCAAAGTGAGATGACCGGTGTTTGGGGGGGAGAGAGAGTATTGTAACTTGTAGATATTACAAATTTAAAATATGTTCTTTAATAGTTAAATAACGGTAAACTTATATATTATACGATATATTGCGTCCAACATATTTGCTTGAAGTAAGAAAATCAATCTCAGTATGCCAGAACGGGAATCAAATGTCGATCACTTTGTCATCGGCAATCTAATATAACACAATAGTGGCACCTTAGACCATGCGACCATCAATGCATGTATACAAAAATTAAAATAAAATGCATTTATATTTATAAATTGTGACGATAGATTGCTACCCAAGCATAGAGTGAAAAAAAAAGTTAATTTATTTAAGAAAAAGCTGTTTTGTTCCTTGGGCCACTTATAATAACAGAAAAAAGTTTTATTTTAATATCATTTAATGTTCTCAACTATATTTTCTCGAAATAATATATAACTCTTAGATTAATATATAAGTGATATTGAATTGAGTAACTTGAATTTATTTTAAAATAATTTACTGTTGGCAACTATATTTTGATCAAATAATAAATGACTAAATAAATTCATAAGTAATATCAGGACTGAGGAAGATATAAACTGTACCTGCACTTGTGTGAAGGCCGAGCGGGTAACCAGAAGAGATATGGTTGACCTGGATTAAATCCTCTCTACCTCCCTGCTAATAGCCACGAAATTAAGGTTTCTGGTATTTAGAACCGCGTCTTACTACCCGTTTAAATTGAATTAGTGGATTAGGAATTGGGAAGGTTGAATCCACATTTGCACGACAGAGATTCACGAAACCATCTCCCCGATCCTCGGCAGTCAAACGCTACACAAAATTAACACGTTAGTTGACAAAGCCATTGAGGCGGGTTTTATCACTAATATAATTAAATAATTACTTCCATCATCTTTAAGTTGTTAAGTGCAGTCGCATTTGCGCTGAGGGAGAATGGAAAATCAGCCTAAATACACCCTACCAGAATTCGGACCCCCGCGACTCAGCAGGTATTAGAACTACAACCTCGCGCCCCACCATCAGAAATCCCTAGCAGGAATTCGAACCCAGCCTCCGTCTACTGATGGAAAGCCCTGACTAGAAGAGTCTGATATTTAGACAGTGTGCCCACTGGTGCAGGTAGATAACTACTGATTATAAAAAAAACTTTTAAAAAAAACCATCCATACCACTGCCGCATTTGCATGGGAGTGGTCGGTATACTTTTAAACACGTTGAAACACTGTAATATATATTATTTTCATTTTAAAACAGAGCGTCAAATTAACTGTTTTGAGATACTACACGATATCTGTGAGGGTGAAACTAAGCTCTTCAGGCAAAGTGAGATGACCGGTGTTTGGGGGGGAGAGAGAGTATTGTAACTTGTAGATATTACAAATTTAAAATATGTTCTTTAATAGTTAAATAACGGTAAACTTATATATTATACGATATATTGCGTCCAACAGTTTACCCCCACGGGGATTTGATTCCAACTTTTCCCACCAGAAATTTAATAATAATAATATTTAGCACCACGTCTTACTACCCGTTCGGGTTATAAGTACTAATTACTCTAATGATTAGGAATTGGGAAGTTTGAATTAGAGGAAGTGAACCCGCATTTGCGTGGAGGGAGAGTGGAAAACCATTTAGGAAAATCCACCCCCAGTTCACCCGACCGATATTCGAACCTCGTGCTCCCCGCCACACTCGTGTTAGGGTTAGGGCGCAACGCGTCACGTGCATCCTTGTAATTGAGGAACATAACCTCATCGTTTACATCAATAACGCTGTCCATGGATCTGTCAGGTACTTGTGGATGCACTTATAGTCGTTGACATCAGCTAAGTGTGGTAAATCGGATCTTTGCCATAACTTTCCCCATAGTTAATTTAAAAAGAGTTTATACATAGTGCGGAGATCAGGGTATTTACAAACATAGCCGAAATCGAGTTTTACACCTTCCCTTTCCTCATAATTTTGAATATAAGCTAACACTTCATCTTGTGAGGTACATCACTCTGACCATCCGCTGGCCTCTTGTTTGATTTTCAAAAAGTATCAATGTACCTGTGAAACAATCCGTCAGAACGTGTCTGATGATATTAAACAGATACATTGTGTTCCCACACTTCATGTATTTCTTCAACGGTGTAGCCTTTCTCAACGGCTTTCCAGATCTCGTCAATCACCCAGAAGCCTGTCAACCAGTGATATTTTTTGTCGTTGTGCTGACACGCACCTTGGTTTTTATCCTCCCCACACTTCCTGCACAAGAGGAACATTAACTTGTCGTGCATCCATGTAGGCAATATGGGCATGAATAAATCCCACGGAGGCGTTATGGTAGCTTTAGCTATGCCTTCTACTTGATCTATAGACGGACAATTTGGTTCCAAGTGAATTTTAGGGTGGCCGATGGGATATTTTTTGTATTTGCAAACGTAAGGATACAATAAACACACATCCAAGTACTTTGATCTTCTCTCCAAGAGAAAATTCTGCTTTGAGGAAGAGTTTGATACAATTTGTACGCCCACCAAAGAATGTGTCCTTGGGACTGAAAGGCTCCTTGCTGTACACCTCGTGCAGGAGTACAAATTGTTTCAAGTTCTTGTATATGCGTTTCATTGCATTAAACATACACTCTCACATCTCTACGATCATGTAGCCGGCATTCTTAAACTTTTGCACGCAAACCATGGTCGCTTCATGGCGCAGCTCCATGGTCTCGTGGCAGCTGTTTTTTTAATAGGAGTGGTCCTGACAGCCCCAGAACTGGCAGACGGTGGTGGTATCTATAACTTTAACAACGCCGTCTACACGTCACCCTAATAAATATTCCTCACGGCCGTTACCCGCATGAAGAATAGAGACACCGCGTTGGTGTGCCTCCCAGCAGAGTCATCGTATAGTGACGTGCAACTGTTGGTCTGCACACCGGTAGCCACCGTTAGGGATGACACCGATGGTATCCTCCTTAAGATGACTTCAGTGGTAAACTAATATACACGCCTCTCTGAAAGGATCCAGCTTTGCTTTTTCCATAAGCATATATCTAAACTTTAGGCAGGCCCTCCGTGGAATCTCTACATCTTTCAAGCAATAAAGTTCCAACTCGCGGTTAAAATCAAAGACATAATCTTCTTTGACCAGCGCGTAATACCATTTCTCAAAGTACTCCTTTCCCTCAACTGACATCTCACCGATGCCGTAGTCCTCCTTTGGCGGCCAGAGACCCCTATACTCCACGATTTCTTTTTTATTGAAAAAATTGGGGAAATGTTCCTTGGACAAAGACTCGTCGAAGCCGAATGTTTTTGGCATCTTGGACACCAACATCGGTAGAAGTGGAGTGGGCCGTAACGCATGAACATGATTTTCCCACCGTTCATTATGAGCTCTGGAGTCCATTATTTTTACCTTCATCATGTATTTTAAAATAAAATTTCCATCATAGCCCTTTCATTATGGATTAGTTGGCTGATATCCTTAAATTTTGTTGATTTAATTTGTTTTAAAAATCCGAATATTGAGCCATTGTGGCATCACCCTTGAATATGCGAGTCCTATCGCCCCCACATTCAGTGCAATGATGGACATTTACATCAATATAAAGGCAGGACTTGCAACACGTCTGTACGAAACAGAGGTTAGGTTCGTGCAAGTACGTGTTGACCGCACCTTGAAGAAGCGTTTCTTGTCTACATTCAAAATCATAGAATACAAACATAAAATTGCTCTTTTCCAGTGACAGCTTGAATGGGGCCTGCTTCATATAGCAGAAATGACCAAAAGGACGATGGGTCTCACATACTTTACAAAAAGTCTCATATCACCTGTGTGAATAATTTGATCTTTCCAAACTGAAACATTACCCACAGACTTCACAAACCTCTTTGACATCACAGATCGACATGTGGCCTCTGCAAAACCTGGGACACGTATGGTTATCAAAACAGGTCTGGTTTGTAAACCAATGCCCACAATTAATACAATCAAGGTAACACTTAATGTGATGCTCGGGAGGGGTAGGCCCCCATATTAGACATACGTTCCCTGAACACTGTGGTTTTGTAATCGGAGATGTATGTTTGAAATTGTTTCAGCTCAGTTAGCCCACCACCTTTCAAAAGATTCACACGGGCATCACGGTATACTTCCTCTGCTTTGAGTTTTTGAATAGGGCGACCAATTTTGATATGTTTAAAGGTGTTCACGTCAATGCATCCTGACTCTCTTTTATTGTCGCATATAGCTTTGGCGGCAGTCAATTCACGGGCAATGAAAAGTGTGTCGCCATTTTGAATCATAATGATTCATTTTCTTATTACAGCTATATATGCTAGTGAGGGATAGCTTATCACAATGACGCGCACTCCCCCGAGACTCCTTAAAATTTCTGAGCTTAACGTACAGTAGTGCCGTACTTAAGAACACGCTATTATTCTGCAACAAGTGACTTACGTTATCGAGCACGTTTCAAGTGTTTAACTGATACACCCGCCTAAAAGATACGAATACATGATTCAACATCGAGTCCGTGGTGTTAAAAAGTAAGCCGACATGATCATCGATGCTGACACTATGGTCCCGCAGCCGATTGAGCAGAACAGTAATTTGCTCTTCAAACCAGCTTAATGCGTCACAATCGCTTGGTGTAGCACCAAGATGTACGGTAACTTCTCTACCAGAATAAAAGAAACGCCTCAATTGTTTTATTCTCGCCTCGACTATTCGAAAGGAGATGCCTTGAGAAAACGCTCCACTAACCTGATTTACCGTGGCACTAATCCCCGGCCGTGGTGTTGAATATGGTCCGGCCTGTGGTACGGGTTGATAGAAGATCGTGTATACCATCTGCCTCGCCACAGCTTGGGCTTTAACACCTTCTACTTGGCTCGGAGGCGGTGCTCCTGCAGTTGGGTGACGGGGAGGTGGGGTGAAGCACCGTGTCCTTTTCCTGAATTTCCAACATCTATTTGATCTAAAAAAACACAAAATCTGAATTCAAACACGTGTCTAACTTCAACGTAAACACTTTAAATATAATTGTTTCAATCATATTTATTTTATTTAAAAAAACTTTGGCTTGTTTTTCCTTTCTTTAAATTCTACGATTAATATTTTTATTGCTTTTGGTATTAATATGTTGTTACCATTTTTCCTAAACCTAATTTCTTTATCTGAATCAACATTCGCAAATTGTGTGTAGTATATTATTATTATTATTATTATTATTATTATTATTATTATTATTATTATTATTATTAGCACCAAGTCTTACTACCCGTTCGGGCTATACGCAAATGTAGTATAATACACTTGAACCTTAGGACAGGTACATAATACAGTCCAGGGTAGTTAATTTATCACTATGAAAGGTTAAACCTACATTTTCACCCCTGCCTGGAATCGAACCCGGGACCCTTGGCTCAGCAAATAAATATATAGGGTTTTTCCCTCTTTTTAATAATAAGTCAAGCAACAATATAATTTCCCTGGTTAATAATTATGCCAGTATATATTTGAATGGCTGTAAGAAATACCTGTATACTTAAAACACATTGAAACCCTAGATCTACATTTATCCCCGTTTTAAAATTGCTCAGTATAGCACAACATTTTTTCGGCTCTAAATTTTCTGTCAACACCATCTGTTATTTCGATAAGTAACCAAGTTTGCCATAACTACACTAATCATTCAAGAAATCTAACTTTAAATAAGGTATTGAGGAAAACACGTCTTAACACAAATGGGTAAAAATAGATATTGATGTTAGGAAGTAATTTTTAATGACCAGAATTAAGTTTTTTATTGTTAGAAATAATTTTATTTTAGGATTAGATAAAACCGTTTTTTATTGAATATTATAATTAAATTTAAATCCATTACTGTTTTCCAACCTAAAGCTTAGGTCACTTTTTTATTCATAAAATGCGAATAACTTGAAATTCTAGGAAATACACAAATCCTGTTCACTGGCTGTTTATTTATCAGACCAACATTTTTAGCATTGTCGAGAATCTAAACCGGCACCAATAGTTTAGTATACAGACATGCTATCGACTGTGATAAGGTGACGGTTGAATTTGATCCAACACATTGTAAACGCGGCTAAAGCGACATTTATAATTTTCTCTCTCTTTTCTTTGGATTTGAATTTTGTAGTGATAATAACCTTCTGTACCATGAATATAAGAGTTAATATTCTTTTGGTTAAACTTGAAACGGTCATTTGACAAAAAAGGTTTTGGTATGCCGGTGAAACAACGGTGATTTGGGGGTAATAGAGGACGTGGATAAATATTGCGTATTAAGCTGTATATTTCAAACCTAGTGGCTATACAGATTATTACTTGTAGACGGTACTAAGCTATGTTCTTTAGTAATTAAAAAAATGGCAAAATTACATATCAGGTGGTCTATCACGTCCAATTCACTCCAAACATCAGGCAAACCGATGATAGCATTTCCGGCGGCTTTGGTAGGGTCCTGTGGAGTGAAGCCTGCCAGTGGTGTGAAGACAGCGGTAGTGTGAACACAGCGGCGGTGTAAAGACAGTGGCACTGCGCAGAGCACCGACCGCTTCTAGGAGCTGATACAGTGCAGGGCCCATCTCCGCCTCACTGCTTTCAAGGGGTGGCACCCGCATGCAAGCTGCTAAATCCACTTTGGGAAATACATGGTCCGGCAGGCTGGCATCCAGACCGTATGGATCCCAGAAGTTTGTAATTAAATAAATACATATTAATTACTATCGTAAGAAAAAACCACTGTCAACTCTATAAATCTATAGCAGGACGCTAATTACCCATGGACCAGTCACCATCTATCAGGCAAATTCCATTCTCGCTAAAAAATAGAAGCACTAAAGGGTCCGGGCTATCGGGTGCTGCCGGTGCTGCAGGCGTCGGGGTTGCGTCTTCTTGACAGTCTATCAAAAGAGCAAATACATATGTACACCAAAGACATAATAATCAAAATTGTTACCATTAAAATGTACAAAACGCTTGTAATACATACCTGAATTTGTCCAATTTTCCAGTGCGCCGAATCTCATGATGTTTATCTGCCGCAATTATTAATTATAATGACCAAATGTAATGATTTCAAGGTTTATTTGTAGTCGCTTCAACGGGGTGTGCCACATGTTAAGGTGACGGCTTATTATTGGTCAATAATATTGTTTCCGCTTCGGTGATTGCCCGATCCGTGTAAAGCAGCATGGATTTATCGTTATTCGTCAATCGTGCTAGATCTCCCGGTGAATACGGACGTGTTACTTCACTGCTGGCTAGGAGTATCCAATATGCCATGAAGGACCACTATCCACCCTCTGCGTTCGTGTTTATTTTTTCCAGCCGAACAAATGCGGGTACACTTCACGCCCTGTGACGGGAGGGGTTCGCGTTCCTACTAGGACGAAAAGGCTAATTACTTTTATAAATACAAACCCTATATGGCGCATGATAACTATTTGTTGTTGCGCCAAATGTCCCGGGTTTGACTCCCGTATCCAGGTGTCAGTGATATTTAGCTAGAGTAATCCTCACTAAAAGCATAAATAATAGTTTTGGCTATTTGAATCTTAAAATACCATATATGTTTTCACATTTAAACACTGCGCCAATGATGGTACACCACTACATTTACTAATTTTATTATTCTGTCTCTCTCATTCGGGCAAAGATATCCAAATGGTGTTGTAGGGTTCGATTCCCCGTGTTCAGGTGTCAATGACACGCAAATGTGTATAAAAATTTCGCCCTGTGACGTAAGGAGATAGGGGTTCAAGTCGCCTAAACTAGAGGTCAACAAACGCTAATTACTTCACATTTCAAACCCAGGCAAGTGCTGGTACACATTTCGCCGGTTCACACACCACCGTCAAACTCTGGCCAGTGACCGATGTAAGGGCTTCAAATTCCTACCACCCCAGCGATAGATACTGAGGTTCGAATCCAGGTGGGCACGCCATCTAAATGTCAGGCTCATATATTTCTGGTGGGAAAAGTTGGAATGAAATCGCTGTGGGGGCAAAGTGTTGGACGCAATATATCGTATAATATATAAGTTTACCGTTATTTAACTATTAAAGAACATATTTTAAATTTGTAATATCTACAAGTTACAATACTCTCTCTCCCCCCCAAACACCGGTCATCTCACTTTGCCTGAAGAGCTTAGTTTCACCCTCACAGATATCGTGTAGTATCTCAAAACAGTTAATTTGACGCTCTGTTTTAAAATGAAAATAATATATATTACAGTGTTTCAACGTGTTTAAAAGTATACCGACCACTCCCATGCAAATGCGGCAGTGGTATGGATGGTTTTTTTTAAAAGTTTTTTTTATAATCAGTAGTTATCTACCTGCACCAGTGGGCACACTGTCTAAATATCAGACTCTTCTAGTCAGGGCTTTCCATCAGTAGACGGAGGCTGGGTTCGAATTCCTGCTAGGGATTTCTGATGGTGGGGCGCGAGGTTGTAGTTCTAATACCTGCTGAGTCGCGGGGGTCCGAATTCTGGTAGGGTGTATTTAGGCTGATTTTCCATTCTCCCTCAGCGCAAATGCGACTGCACTTAACAACTTAAAGATGATGGAAGTAATTATTTAATTATATTAGTGATAAAACCCGCCTCAATGGCTTTGTCAACTAACGTGTTAATTTTGTGTAGCGTTTGACTGCCGAGGATCGGGGAGATGGTTTCGTGAATCTCTGTCGTGCAAATGTGGATTCAACCTTCCCAATTCCTAATCCACTAATTCAATTTAAACGGGTAGTAAGACGCGGTTCTAAATACCAGAAACCTTAATTTCGTGGCTATTAGCAGGGAGGTAGAGAGGATTTAATCCAGGTCAACCATATCTCTTCTGGTTACCCGCTCGGCCTTCACACAAGTGCAGGTACAGTTTATATCTTCCTCAGTCCTGATATTACTTATGAATTTATTTAGTCATTTATTATTTGATCAAAATATAGTTGCCAACAGTAAATTATTTTAAAATAAATTCAAGTTACTCAATTCAATATCACTTATATATTAATCTAAGAGTTATATATTATTTCGAGAAAATATAGTTGAGAACATTAAATGATATTAAAATAAAACTTTTTTCTGTTATTATAAGTGGCCCAAGGAACAAAACAGCTTTTTCTTAAATAAATTAACTTTTTTTTTCACTCTATGCTTGGGTAGCAATCTATCGTCACAATTTATAAATATAAATGCATTTTATTTTAATTTTTGTATACATGCATTGATGGTCGCATGGTCTAAGGTGCCACTATTGTGTTATATTAGATTGCCGATGACAAAGTGATCGACATTTGATTCCCGTTCTGGCATACTGAGATTGATTTTCTTACTTCAAGCAAATGCGGTTACACATTCTACCTTGTCTAGGAAAATTTGGAAGTCCAGCAAAACCTCTTTTTTTTTTCAATCTCACAAGTGCACTCGGAAGGAAGTATTTAATTGGACGACCGTTGTAACAGACATTAACTGTGCTATCCCCTCGTGAAAGATATCGAGATTCAAATCCCGGTGTGCACGCCGTCTAAATGTCAGAATCATCTAATTCTGGTGGGCGAGGTTGAAATCAAGTCTCCATCATGTAAACTGTTAGTAGTTCTCCCTCCGGAACATTTTCTTAATCATCCCTACCGCACTATCATAATTAATTTATATAAACGTTTAGTCAAAAAAGGGTCGCGTGTAGCCCCATGTAGCTATGCCAATAGAGGCCGGGGTTCAAATCTCCTCTTAGATGTACCGTCACTAGTTTCCCTTTCCAGTGCTGGAATATTTCTACCTCACTCCTCCACTAAAAGTGGGGCATAACTGATACCTACATACGTACACGTCGACGGACGATACCATACAACCAATTTTAGTATACTTTTGCGGTGGGGAATATCGGCCCCTAACTGAGGATTCCGAGGCCTCTGATTGGGCATAATCAGAGCTGCGTCAATGCTTTCTAGTTGCGACATCACCGGGAAAAAACCCATTACCACATAGATGAGGAAAGGGGTTGGAGGAAGGGTTGCGACATTGCGATGAATACACCGGGAAAACCCTTTGCCTAGGGAAATGAGGGGGGATTGAGGGGAAGTGAAAGGGCTTTTATGGCTGGGAACCATTTATCACACTCTACGCTAAACGGTCATCGGGAGAAGTTCATGCTGAGTGTTCCCTCCCTAGTCAGCGATGCCGTGGGAGGAGTGCCCGACGCCGTGGACTGCACGTCAATAAATAAAAAATAAACTGTAACGCCTATCCCAGTCCTACGACAATTAATAAAATAAATTCCAACGCCTGTCAGAATCCTAGCCAGGCATAAAAAAAATGAACACACATAAACAAATGAGATAGAACAAACAAGTTTCGACCAGAATAAACAAATCTGGAACACTGGAAAGGGTTCAGCCGGGAGGGGAGGTGTCCAACAATCAATCAGAGAATGAGGTGGCGTCGTCACGTGACCAGATCCAGCCAATCAGAGCGCTGATCCCAAACGTCCCACCATCTACTCTTGTATTAGCCAAAAGCAATACAAAATCCTTATATACTTACATCCGGAAACCTATGCTAATACCATTAAATTGTGTTCAAAGTTTTGGTGTATAACGCCGTGATAGCAAAGCTGCCAAACATGCGTGTACAACAAGTTTTATAGGAGCTAGGCGCGTGGCACTTTACACGTAATAATAGGAAGCACTTTTTGTGATGTAGGACCGTTAATGACGACCCTCTGATCGTATTCACATTCCTAGATGGACTGAAGCTATATGTGCAGTTTGGGTTATGAGTTTCTAAACATTCTGTATATGCAGGCTTATATATAGTGTGGATATGTGCAGACAATAAAAAAAAAAGTAATTTCGGAAGTGGTGGCATATAAAAATGGCGATTCCCTTGAAATATTTTCTTTTTTCCCACTCAAGTTTCCCAATACTTTCGTTATAACCTACTTCGTGTGTACTACAAAGTCACCACGTTTAAAAAAAGGAAAAATGGATTGAATACAACCCAAACCTAATGTTTATGTTATCACACTAATTTCAGAGGAGACGGGGAACTTAATTTTAAAGGTGATTTCTTTTGAGCTTTTAAAATTTCAAAAAACAATATACACTTCTGTTTATTGTCGGTACTTAAATGTAAAACCCAAGACTAGGCTATGTTAAATTACATCTCACTAACAAAGGATATTCAATAATTATGCGAACAAATAATAAGATTCTGCACACAGTCTGAGCAAATAGCGAGACGCGATGCTAAAAATAACGATGATAATAATAATAAGGTTCTTATTACTAATAATAATACTAGTTCAGTAAACAAGCACATTAAAATGGTGGTTTCGGTGGAACTTTTGATATTCAAGGTCAATCCATCAAGGTCAAGTGATGTTCGTAGCTTTTGGTTTTCACCTCGTCTTTAGGTGAATCGTGCACGTTATAAATTGGTCATGGGCCGAATTGAGTTACAAATGAGTAAATATGATAAAATGCCCCCTCCAAGAACCTCTTCCTCTCCTAAAACACTGACACTTATCTGCGCCATTGGCCGTTTGGTCAGAAGAGTTGGAGAGCTCAAAGAGACAGGATCTACGTAGCTCTGTAAATTCAAATACAGCCGCGCGATTGTAAATATTATGTACTGACAACTTTTAACATATTGGGTAAGCAACTCCAAGAGAAAACATATTCTTATTATGTGTAGCCTTGTGGAGAAAGAGAAATGAATGATAGCAACAAGTATAGCACAGTTATTATACACACTTTTGGCTATCCACGAGTTTTATTTTTCATGTTGACAGCTAGAAACTAAAATAGATTGGGAGACACGAGTTTAAATCCCATCTGAGCAGGGGCTCCAGAACAGAAGATAGCGGAGGGGTTTGAACTCCCTTTGTTTAATTTCGGGGGGCTAGGACTATCTTAATTAAACACCCCGTCCCCCAATATTTCCCAAGTAAATTAACAAACCATATATAAATACATACAACTGTTACCATCAATTTGGTAATTTTAAGTAATGAAAACATACATTTATAATTAATTTAATAGCAAAGTAAAATGCCCTAATTTTGGAGTCTACATTTTTCTCACACGAAGAAAAACTGTTTCACAAAATATAGTAGATACCACTAAGCCTATTTGTGATTGTCTTAAATAAAACAACTACCAGAATAGTTCAGACAAAGGGTAATAATTAACGACACTTTTGACACAGATAAGAGCAACTTGATAACATTTCACAATTGAATTGTAAGTCTAATTTGGATACAAGGTGGGTTTTCAGCCATAGATAAAATTTTATTTTGGCCATCCATATCTTTATCCACCCTAATAAAATTTAAAAAGCTAGTCATAAATTAACAGGACTTCTTGTTGTGATTTGAATCAACTATTCTAATATGGTTAAACCTACGTTACAACATCGCTGAGATATTATATTTGAATGTGTTGTATGCATGGCTCGTAAAAGAAAACCCTAATTTAAGGGTCCATTAAGTTGCGCTCCACAATATGAGTTTTGACAAGGTTGATACTTACACTTAGCTTACCTTGCATATATTAAACTATGGTGTAGCCTATAAGATAGTAATATAGCATGGGCGTAGCAAGGAGAGGGCTATAGGGCGCAACTTCCTTCCCCCCCCAAAAAAAAACCCCAGCAAATGTCAGAAGTTTTTAATGCTGATAGTAAAAGAATGTTCAGTTTTCGAGATTATTTATCTTAAATTTAATCTACAATCCTATCCTCAGAGATAGTAGTTTTTCATCTAAAAACATTAAATTTTTCAATAACTGGGGAAAGGTATACTATAAATCTCATTTAAAATAGCATGATTTTAAAAATAAACTGTCCGCTTGGGGACCACTCCAAATATCTTCTAGAGCATCCAATCTTCAAACATTAACTGGGGGCAGGAGGGTAGAAAAGTTCATATAAAAACTTATTTCCTCTTCCTCCCTCTCCCACAGATAAGATTTCATTGCCACTTTTTTAAATGGTTTTTTTAATTCTCAGAAGTCTTAACATCATGCAAATTACGTAGTCTTCAATTTTATAGTTTGCTGGTGACACGGCAGTCAGGGCCATAACTTGTCCTGAGTGTTTTTTTCCTATGTAGTTTCCTTCTTTCCCTCTACAAAAATGTGGGTACATGCTCTTTAAAATTTAAACTGCTTCCTCATCCCTGCTTCATTAGTGTAGCTGTTAAATGCGATGCAAAAAAAAATCAATAATACTTACATATTTTTATTTTTATACAAAAAATTATACACAAAATATTTCATGTTTTCTCAAGAAAGTTTTAAATGTATAAAACAGTATTTTTCACCGATAATTTACAATGATTTGAAATAGTGTCTAGAAAATGCATACATATGTTTATATTTTCACAGAAAATGATTAATTAGTACGCACATCTTCATTATGATCACGACCATCATGATACTAAACTAAAAATAAAAACAACACAAATAACCTGTATAAATACTATTTTAGAAAGTTCTGAAGTCGAGTTTGTAAAGTTAATAGTGAAGTTCAATAAATCACTTTATTAAGCTGCTTTGAATATAATATATAATCTTAAGAGCACAATAGCAAATGAATGAAAAATATTAAGGTTAAATTAAATTTAAAAAGTAGTTTCATATATCACTGCTAGAAATCACTAGTAAGATGATGGGAATCTCTACCGTATTTCTAAAATAAATTTTACTTGTAGTTTAGGTTGTCTTGTAACACGTAGTAAGGGTTTATGAAGAGTAATAAATATGTTTAAGAATAGTAAGGGTTTGGCATTTTTCGTACAAAAAGAAAGAAAAGGATACATCTATTTTTCTAGTTTTATTTTCTACACCCCATCTATAATAAACCCACCCCTCGTGCAGTAGAACTTCATGTCTAACCATGTCAGTAGTAGCTTGTAAACCAAACTATGGAAGGGTGTATTTTATCACCTGCTATTGCGCGGCTGCCCTCAAGGTAATTCGACAATATACAATTTATTGCACAATTTTAAGAAGTATATAATTAAAAGATATAAATAGAAATCAATGAGTTCAAATCATTGAGCTCCAAACACAGACTTAGTCTCTAAACTTTTATGTGGTTTTTCCTTAAACCTCTTAGGAAAAATGTTTGTACACCAATTATCTATATCCATTTTAGACTCAAGATTCAATACTTATATTTTTATTGGTCAAAATTTATAAATGAGGAATTCATCAGCAATGCGATGGAATGAAGATTTGCAACACCTAATAAAATGTTGGAAATTTTAACCGGAAGCTGAATTTCCAATACTAAGTGCTGACCCTTGTGGACCTAACATTGATCTTTTTTTTATCGGTCCAGACATACAAATGAGGACATTCATACTTTTAAAATAAAATTATAAAATTTAAAACCGGAACTAAAAAAAAGGTTTTACATAAGTACAATGCAAAAAATGCTTGTGTTTGCTAGTGTATATTATTTCGTTTCACATATTTTACGAGTTTTGGGTAAATATCTCAATTTTTAAACAATAGAGCGAGAAAGTCCTTTTGGAGTTTCGTACCATTTATTTTTAAAGTATGTAGGCCTACCAGTATTCTGTATGTAAACAAAGCAACACATTTTACTTTTACTGATAATGTTAATCCTTTAAATTCTTATTAAATAAAATAGTTTGTTATCAAATACAATCTATTAAAAGCGAATCAACTTCACACTCAGTTGCAAAGGTGTATTCATTAAGTGAACTTACTGGTACTCTCTATATATCACACTGGTAGTATGGAGAGTACAGCGTATTAATGAGAAATTTGACCTATAAAATCGATGCCAATCTTTCTGAAAACTTGGTATTTCCAAGAAAATATATTCTAAGCGGTTTGTATTTTAGCGGCTTAACAGAATTTCATAAATATATTACTGACTAGAGCTATGTGCAGGAACGATAATTTAATTATGTTTATGTTACCATAACAACGGATCCTTTCACTCCCAATGGTGTTTTAATTTCGATGCACGTGCACTTAACTGTGATTGGTAATAATGAAATTTTTAACAACACTTTAGAAGTGAGAGTCGCCGATCCGAAATAATAGCGCCAGAAAAGCTTTTAGATGGGTTTGTTTGCTTCCCTTGTCTTGGAACGCACAGGGTACCCCCATAGTAGGATCTATCACTCTTGACACGCCTAAGCCAAGGACGCTCTCGTATAAACTCTAGGGAGTCATGTTTTTTTCAATTATTTACAGGCACCTCGCGTTAGCCTCTCGGGTAGTCACCGTGGGTCTAATTATTATAATGAAAAACCAGGTGTAATAATTAATATTAGTTAAATTACATCACTTATAAATAAATTGATATTGTGAATTTACAATAAATATGTTGAGCCATTTTCATATCATCCTAAACGCGTGACGTGTAATAAGTGAAACACCGGAAGCAAAACAATATAATAAATAGTAATTTAAATATATAATTAAATATATAAGTTTTATTAATTTTACCAACACAACGCAGCCACTATACGATCTCTACAAAACCATAATAATAATAATAATAATAATATTTAGCTTCGCGTCTTACTAGCCGTTCGGGTTATACGCTTTAAGTACTAATTACGCTAATGGATTAGGAATTGGGAAGTGTGAATTAGAGGAAGTGAACCCGCATTTGCGTGGAGGGAGAGTGGAAAACCATTTAGGAAAAACCCCTCCCAGTTCACCCGACCGAGATTCTAACCTCGATCTCCCCATCCTCAGCAGTAAAGCTCAACACGACTAGCGCGTTAGCCAACTACGCCACCGAGGTGGGTTACAAAACCATAAATTAAAAAATTAACATGCATTCAGTCCCGACCTCATTTCATTTGTGAAGGCATTACGCTCAAATACAGACTGGCGACGAAAGCGGGTGTGTTTTCTGGTGTCCGCTTATGCGCGTAGCAGTAAGCTTAATTCACACGTTCGCCGAAAATATAATGCAGAATCTGCCTCAGAGGCGCAGCAATTTACACACTTAAAGTTGACCCATGATGCATTGCAACGCTAACGTAAAACAGATGACTATCAACAGATTTTATTTTCTGTTAGATGGACATATATTTTAGATCATTGTCCCAATGTTTGTTTACAAATTATAACGCTGTGTCGTGGCACAATCCAATGCATCGATACACACGTTTTACATTAACGGACCTGCCTCGGTGGCGTAGTTGGCTAACGCGCTAGTCGTGTTGAGCTCGACTGCTGAGGATGGGGAGATCAAGGTTCGAATCTCGGTCGGATGAACTGAGGGTGGTTTTTCCTAAATGGTTTTCCGGAAACCTTGTGATTGGCTTAGAGTGCGTCACATGACCACGTTTCTGTTCTGCGCTAGTTTTCCGGCTAATGTGTCAATCCATAGGTACTTTGCAAAGTCGTAGTCATAGAAAGTTAAAGTTGACCCAACCTCTACGGAGTGACAAGTAATAAGGACTTGCGGATAAAGAATCATTGGTCAGACCCATCTGCTGCCATGGTATCTCTTACGAACTACCTACTAAATAGGGCCTACTCCACAAATACAGGGTCTTTGTTCGGGACTTTACAGTTCACGAGTTATAAGGGGTCAAACTTGCTATTTTATTCTGAAAATTGAAAAATGACACCTGGACATGGAAATCGAACCCGGTACCTTTGGCTTAGTACGTTAAGGCTCTTATACTGAGCTATCCAGGATTCGTCCCGTGTCTATGGTCATTCTTCACTCATATTTTAAGGCAGAGTCTATGATAGAGTCTGTGATGGGTAAGAGCCTTGGCATACTAAACCAAAGGTCCTGGGTTCGATTCCCGTGTCCACGTGTCATTTTTAAATTTTCAGAATAGGATATCTAGATTGAGTAATCCTCACTTAAAAGCATAAATAATAGATTTGTCTATTTGATTCATTGCTATTTTGTGCTTTTCCTGCACTATTGTTGAGGTAGAGTAATTAGGTAATGAATGGGACTGAAATATGAAGTGTATACAGTAAAATATGTATAGTATTGATATTATCAATAATATTAATAACATTATTATTAATATTTATAGTTTATTAATGTAATATTATTAATATTTATGATATCAATAATTATATTATTATTAATATTTCATTGTGTACACCCCATATGAATGTTTAGTTATATATAATACATTTCAGCTCCATACATTAATTACTTTATTTTAAAAATGGTATGAAAAAAGCATGAAATGCTGTAATGATTTAATAAATTATTCATTGCCTATAGCTTATAATTATCCCCTTTTTAAAATTGTGCAGTAAAATTGGTTTGGTCGAATGACCTTAACAAAGATATTAGTAATCAACTGAGCAAACCCTTGTCAAAAATTTTCCTCCAATAATAATATAAAATTGCGCGTCTGGGCTACATCACTCATAGCCCAGTAGTGGAAAGATTAGCCAGAGAATACCAGAATGTACTAGTCGCACATCCTTTCCGTAGAGGCTCTTTCCGTGTCCCGATGAGATGAGTGTGTTAGTATGAGGGTGAGGAACCAGTGGAAACACTTAAACCTAGCTTAAGCCTAATTAACCAAGACTTGGTTATCGTTGGAGTAATTCACCTTTCAGGTAAAATACGAAAGGTATCAGCCGAACATCGAACCTGGAGCCCCTAAAATCGTAGCCAGGTGCACTGACAACTACACCAAGGGGCCGTTTACCTTCAAACGAAGCGTTTGATAGTCATTTTGTTCATAACTTGGACTTTGTCAAAAATGTATTCTTCAATTGTCTTCTAAGGATTTTCCCACTGGCGGTTTTCGGGATTGCGTCGATAAATCTGACGCCCCCGTGAAGTCTTTTATGAGGTGAGATGTGTTCTGTAATTTGGGGAAATATTTTACTTGTTATATATTAGTAGGTAAAAATTAGTAATGGTAATTTAATTTTAATTCCTAAAAACACACAACATATTAGAACAACATACAACTAAATTAGTCTAGGACAGTACGTCTAATACTAAGCACTACTACTGGTCGGATAGTGGGATTTACAAACAAACTTAATCCAAATCAGTAGGTCTATTTTTAATACTAAACACTCATCCCTAGAATCTAGATATTTTCTAAATTGCGTCTATTTACCGTTAATTAGCTTAGTTTCCGCATATGAAAATCTAACGTTGCTATAAATTACATATACATTCTGTTTAGTGATCCAAATATTACGTTGCAAAATGGGGCCCAAATCACAGTTTGTATACTCAGAATTTTAAGTAATAGGGTTATATATTCATACAATACATTTCCTAAGACGTTAGACTCCCATTATAATTTAATGCCGCTAACAAAGTGGTTGAGGTAGACATCTCATCCAGTTGCACACATTTATTTGCCACATGTACTGTTACCATTTCATTTTCATGCCCATATTAGTTTATGGCAATAGTTAAAAAATATTTTAATGGTATATAAGAAAATAAATTATACTCTAAGAATACGTGATTATATTTCAGAGTTATTCAGAGTCGAGGATTTCTAGTAGCAACTGCTATCAACAGTAATAGCTTAAAATGAGATTGGTGACCTGGCGGTCTAGGGGTAAGGTGTCAGACTTCTGTTCTGGGGGCCTGAGGTTCAATCCTTGGTCCCGGTACAGATTTATCTGATTGCCAAACCTTAACTTCACCTCTGACAAGACGTGCATTAATCACAACTTGTGAATGTGTGGAATGCCAGGCCTCCGCCGTGGTTCGGATCCCACGTTAAACTGTAGCTCCTTCATTTCATCTCACAATCACCCTAACATTACACATTAGCGTAAGTGCGTATAACCCGAACGGGTAGTAAGACGCGGTGCTAATAATAATAATATGAGATTGTTTTTTTTATCATGGGATAATCAATCTGTGTAACGTTAATTTACTTTGGACTCACTCTATTCATTCTCAAATGGAAAGCATGGGGTCAAGTGTTTCCACAAATTAACCAAATACAAAACCTGTTGGGAGTTCTGGACTGCGCATACATCACATTTTGCAACACCCATCGAAAAGCGTGAGGAGAAGATGTAACCGAGCCACCAAACATGATGAAGCCATTTCCTCATTGTTGTAGGTAACTTTTGTCTACTGGTTAGGGGGTAGTTTCTATTACACTTCCCTGATTATTAAGTTCCATATCTTTAAACTTCAAATTCTCTTTCAATCTTTTTTAGTCCTTTATTGACAAACAATCTCAACTTTTTAATACATACTTGTGTAGTGAGTAAATCTTATACCTCGTTTCAGATTTACGAAGAAAACTTGTAAGTTTTTGGGGACAAAAACTGACATACAAAAGTTTAAAAAAAATTGTGGTAAGGTGTTCCTTTACGGTGTATGTATCTGGTAACATTATCTAAAATGTTACGCATCACCAATGAAATATTTATTTTTGAGGATTATTCCCACTTTAAAACTTGACTTAATGCTACAAACACACATTTTAGGAAGACTTATAGCTTACCTGCTACATATTTAACAATATCCCCTTCCGAAATGTAGGAACCTGGTTGTCTAACGACGAACGCTAGGGGGAGTTCCCCGGCGAGATCGTCAGGGAGTCCAACAACAGCCGCGTCCTTTATTGCAGGGTTTTTGAGTAGCACCGACTCCACTTCCGCCGGTGGTACCTGTGAGAGACAATTCGTGTTTCTGATATATATATAAAACATATTCTCCTGAAACATGGTTGGTTATTCCTCTAAGAGAATCCTACTATACTGATAGTTATATTTCTTATATAATTATATTCTCCTGATATATCAGGGATCTTTGGTAGCACCAACTTTACGGTGGTGATACCTGTGAGTCATATATAATTCATGATATATACATTATATAAACCATATTATTTTGATATATCAGTGTTCTTGAGAAGAAGATAATCCGTTTCCACCGCTGGTACCCGTGAGACTCAACTCTTAAGGTTCTTGTATTTAAAGAGCAAGAAAATTTCCCGGAAATAAAATTGAAGGAAATTCATATCTCATTTCCTTAGCTACCATAATAGACATATTTATAATTTTGAAAACCAAAAACCAAGTCACCATGATTTGTGGAGTGAGTGTTATTGGGGAGGTAGAGTTTTCAGTGGGTATTCAATTTTAAGAAAAAATCGCCCTTGTTGCAGATATAAGTACTAAGGGTCCATGAGCACAAGTTTATTAATACCGAGTCAAACTCGAATGAGTTTCTCAGATAACTCCGACGTATCGATTTGAGTCAAGCTTAAATTAATTAAATATATCATTTAAAAAATTAACTATTCGAATAAAAATCAAAATGGTAGTTAAAATAAAAAATGAAAATTTTAAATTAAAATAGGACTTAGATAAATGAAATAAAATAAAACATAGAGGAAATGTTAACAATACTTTCCCCCGAGTCTTAGTACTCGTTTGGGTTGTACACAGAATTTAAAACAGCAACACTAGTTTTATATAGAAAATTCCTTACGTCAACTGCACATTTAAAAAACAATATCCAGACATGTAGAGAAGAGAGTAGGCCATGAATCAGTCATCAATAGATACACAACACAGCACAAGAAATTACCTTATAGAACTATCTTGAACTTTTCGAGCTTGGAAATCCGTTGAGTTCAAACCTGAGTTTCTATTAATGGCTCAGTCTCTAGCTCCAAATTAAAGTACGCGCAGACCCCCAAAACATATAATACTCGTAGTATGAAAAACTGGCCCTTTACTCTAAAGTGTGTGTGTATGTGTAGGTGTATGTGTTTACCTGATGTCCTTTGTATTTGATGAGCTCCTTGACCCTGTCCACGATGTAGAAGTAGCGATCCTCGTCGTAATACCCAATGTCCCCCGAATGAACGAAACCCTCGTCGTCGACCGTCTCCAGAGTGGCCTTCAGGTTGCCGCAGTAGCCCCTCATGTTAAGGGGGCTCCTGAAGCATAGCTCTCCCTTCTGGTTTGGGCCCAGGGGCTTCCCCGACTTTATATCTAGGACCTGAAAACGATCCCTGTGGGTTAAGAAACCGGTGATATTTTCGATATTACGTAATTATTGGATTATCCTGAGCATCCACATTGCATTTTATAGAGGATAACTAATTTATCCGCAAGCTTGTACTTAGCCTGTCCCTGTGGCGATGGCTTAGAATGGTCCACAACAATCTAGAGTGTGCAGGGGTGTAGATTTCCTCCATGGAGATAGGTAGTCCGATAGCAATAGTCTAGTTCCTCCACGACACCTTAAGAAAGCGATTATAAATAGTCCATACCCTAGACTGTTTCCTCCACTTTATTGGGAGGAGAGAGCTGAGTATTAATTACCCTCTATTACACAGAAGTACACGGAAACAGGAAGAGATTCACACAGGAAATTTAAAAAATTAAATAAAAACAAAAATCATCAAGGCATGAAAGGTTATGTTAAGTCAGGTTAGGTAAGAGCCTTAATTTAACAACTCCATGGCGTGAGCCCGCAAGCGAGTTATACCAAGTGAATGGCCGCCACCGTTAACGATGCTAGTTCCAACATTTTCAGATAGCGGGTGTCATGTAGTCAGCACAACAAATCCGGTGGCCGTTTGTTTGTAAGTCCTGCAATTCATTTAGTACATATCTAGGCTTTTGGAATGTATGTGAAGTGTTAGATGTACTGTCCTAGGTTGAGCTGTTATTTAAAAACATATCTAGGTTCTAGGGATAGGTGTGTAGTAATAATATACATACTTTCTCAAGGTTAAGTTGGTTTGTAAGTCCTGCTATTGAATCATTATAACCCTATATTGAGAGAACACACGGATGTAAGCAGGCCCAATGAGACTGACCTTAGCACTGGTCCCGGGCGCCAGCCTGCCAGCCGAGCCATACTTGACGGCCCCCCTAGGGGTGTTAACGACCCCCATGGTTGTCTCCGTCATGCCATACCCCTGTCTGATGTTGGCGACATTGAGCCTCTTTTCCACCTGCTTGTGCACTTCGGGGCTGAGGGGGGCGGAGCCGCACCAGATCTCCTGTACGCTCCTCAGGTCGTAAAGGTCCACCTTGGGGTGCTTGGCGAGGAACACCATCAAAGTTGGTGCGATAAACAAGAGCCTGATCTGCCGGGGAACATCCACATTCAACAATAAGTTTTTTCCCCCCCACATATTTCCATCTGTCCGGGATACCCATGTAATTACACTAATAGAGTAGAGATTAAGAAAGTACAAATTCAAGGAAATTCATCAATATCAGTTAGTAGGGCGGGAGGGGTAAGACTATAAAGATAATCGTCATAAGTTATAGGCTTATGTTTAAAATCAACCCTACCTCCCCATCAACAGCAATTTGGTATATTTCGAGTCTGAAGTATTTGACAGCTTGACCATTATTGCTATATTACTCCTAAGGCGAGTTATTACATCCCCAAGTCAACAGGTGTTGTTTTTTCTAAATGTGATTTCACATCCTCTCATTCATATTTATACATATATACCAGCTCCGGATGCAACATAAAGCATTTTACTAGATTAGATTTTCTTATATCTAATGTGATTAAATTTGTTGGTCACACAAACAAAGACGCTAGTCTTTTCTTGTTTGGTTTACCGGGTGAAATATGAGGTCAAGGCTCAAATCCCAGTCGGGTGTGCTAAGGGTGGTTCTAGCTAAATGTTTCAATCTCCCTCTTGAAGCACACTACGTTCCTCATCTTTACCCCATGGGGGGATTCCCCCCCCCTCCCCCAATTTGTTTACCAGACCAGCACCATTTGCTACATCCCCTATATTTCGTGGTCTCCTTGATGTGAAACATCCCTAAGTTCAGGCGCTATGAGTTGAAGAAATCCTTAGTGGAGGATGTAATTAAATTAAAGAAGATGTTTTGTGACTAGGAATGTGATATCGAAAGAAAATATCGATACCGTACTAGTATCGAAAGAAAAGTATCAATAACAGTTAGTATCGGTATTGAAACGCATATAAAATTTCTGCTTCGTCTGCTTGGGGGACTTTTGAGTTGACTACAAAAGATTCTTTTGTTTAGTTTGTGATGACCATGTGCATTGATAAACGGGTAATAGACTGGTTGCCACTCGACAGTCAGGTATCAGGCTGTATTGATAAAGTCGTTCTCACACTATTCGCGAAAGCGGACGAGTGTTTTGGCTGAATATTCGCCTACATTCGTCACTATTATTCTGTCGTCAAACCTACATGAATATTTTCCTTCTATGGACCTCACACATCTCTCGAAAATGTCTACGCCGAATATTCTAACAAATCATTCATTTTGGTCGTAATCATTCACTTTTTATCGCGCAAGTGATGACATCACTTCTGTTGCTGCTGTGGTTCTACAATAGTGTGTATTAAGCACAGAAAACATAGAGAGGAAAAGTATGTGGTGGATTGTATCTCAACAAGAGTGGAACATGGTAAGGACCAAAGCATAGTTATTTAGTGTTACCAAAACAATTACTAGATTATTAAATAAAACTATTATTTAATGTTACATTATATGATACACTACAACATAATATATTGCATAGTTTAGCATTAATCTGAATCTGACAAATCTACAATAGACACAACAATTTGATAGAACTAGTACATTGCCCAGAGTGTAAGCAACCACACGGCACTAACGACTGAAGTGTGGTGTAGGAACGTTTAGAATGTTCGCCGAGACTCCACTGGCGAACGAACATTCGTTTCCTTTGATTCGTGTCAAGAGACCGCTCCCAAGGCGAAACCCCTCAAATGCCGAGTATTCGAATGAACATTCGCCGTTCGTGTACTTCCCACACTACTCGGACAGTAAGTCAACCGATACACGAACATTCGTTAGCGTTCGCGAATAGTGTGGGACCACTGATGAAATAACACCCATGTTATTATGACGTGCTAAAAGAAAGTGAATGCCAGAGTTGCTTTGTGCTTGTCCTGCAGAAAATGAGTGAGAATTGAGAAATAGTGTCATTTGTTCTTCACCCTGGTAAACATTCCCAGCATGAATGAAGATAAAAAAAAGATGTTTCTTATGATACCGATCCGATACCGGCATGTGAGGGATCAGTAAAAATATTGGGGAAAATTGAGTAAAAAAATACTAGTGTCGAAAAGAAAATATCGATACTTTTTTCACATCCCTATTTGTGATTAAAAATTAACTGACGTATCATTGATTCAAAATTAATCAAAACAATACAATTTTTGGATACAAAAGATCTGCTTAGGGATTAAATTAATAACCTCTACATATTTTCACCATATATGGGCCGCAGAACTCCTAGGAGACCATCGGGGAACAACAGGGAGGAGTCCATGGCAGCCTTTTTGAGTATCACTAGTGGACATATAATGGATAGTCCGGACAGACCAGGAGTAACACTTTTGGGGGTCCTGTGCGAAGTAGAACTTGAGGCCCTAAGAAGTTAGTTCCCCAATGAATGATTATGAATCTTACATATACATCATACATGAATCATTTTATTTAGAGACAAACATTTTTTTGCAAACGTTTAGCAATTATGATAAGTACCGTCAGTTTTGTTATTAACATGTTAGTTATTATACTATAGTAACTACTAAACTATACATTAAACTATATTCTGAGTAGATTATAGTACTATAATTAAATATCTAGTAATATAATAATACTGGACATTATATAATTATAGACTCTTTCAGTGCAATTGAATTTTATATAGTACGCCATTTGCAGATACAATAGTAAAAGTATTAGTATAGAAAAAAGTATTTTATCATTAATTTTTTTTTTTTGCTATTTCTTATTTAGTTAATTCTTCTATATTAATAATTTAACCATTTTACCTCAGAAGTTATTGTCAATAGAAAATCAAAGTCTATTTTTCTGTCAAAAGTCAACGGTACCCTCTGCAGAAATGTAGTATTTCCGGTTTGCCAAAAGCAAAGGGTGCGTTTATTTTTAAGTACGGACTGCTGGACTCCACGTAATAGGTTTAGCAGGCTACCAGTGACCTTCAATTTGGGAATTTCTAAATTAGTTTGGGATTCATTTTATGAAAAAACATAAAATATTGAAATATTATACTATCGCCAAATAAATTACAAGTAGAATTGATTTATTTGCCACCTCTGGAAATACGTGTATTAATCACAACTTGTGATTGTGGGGAATGCCAGGCCTCCACCATGGTTCGGATCCCACGTTAAACTGTAGGTCCTCAATTCCATCTCACAATCACCCTACCATCACACATTAGCATAAAATGCGTATAACCCAAACGGGTAGTAAGACGCGATGCTAATAATAATAATAGATGTATTTGACAAGTGGGTGGGGGGCCCTGTGCGTGGCACACTTGGCACATGCCCCAATCCGGGCCTGAGTCCGGACTGGTAGTGAGACGTGGCGCACGAAAGAACCAACTTGGACGGTCCATACCTTGTAGGTCTGGATTGAACGGAGGAACAGATCTTCGTTGAACCTCGGCATGAGGATGGTTGTGAACCCAATGGACAAAGACGCCAGCTGAGCAAGGTACCCGTAGGAGTGGAAAAGGGGTAGCACTCCGAGATGGGTCTGGCTGGCATTCAAGTCACCAAACACAGGACTCCTGGGAAAATATATACAGATACTTTTTATTTTGTATTTATTAATTTGGGATATCTGCATGCCCTTTATGAACCGACTGATTTCTCACCACAGGAATTAAAAAGTAATTAATTTTTTTTAACAAACACAACACTCAGTTTTCCTGTCGTTAAACTATCACTGTGAAAGTGAAAGCCACTAATCTCACCGTGATCATTTTTCAATCATGTCGGTTATTGAGTCCAATACACTTACATCCTTATACATTAAACTAAATCCAACAAAACACACGTGCACATTTATACTATAGACAGGCCTAGGAGCAATTTGGGCAAGCTATAACAGATATCATGTTTAACCTAGGCAAGCAAGTCTAGGGCTAGTTTCATATTCAGACTTAGCACACTTCAAGTGTGGTGCTATACTAAATACAAGACGATACCTACCTGGACCAGAATGGAATGGGTCAATTTCATATGCAAAACTGGCCCATTCTATTCGAGTTCAGGTAGGTGTCATCTTGTATTTAGTATAGCACCACACTTGAGGCGTACTAAGTCTGACTATGACCTTAAGAATAGTACAGTTTATTTGCCCATTTACTTATTCCGTGTTTTAGACATCCGCCACCTCCTTATGTCTAATGCTATGCTCCATGGGAGATTTATTTAGAGTGTAATATATTTTTGAGGGACAAACTCTAGTAAATTGTTGTCTCTGTGTGAAATAAATATATTTTTGAAGTGACCTAATAATGAACATTGTATCGTGATAAGATTTTCCTTCAAGTAAATAAATATTAGTTCAATTTATTGGAAAATGTTATGATGAAGGGTAAATAATAAACGAGGCTAAGCTGTTAAAAGCTATAAAATTGTTAAAAATTGGCAAAGCTGCTGGCGTAGATGGGATCACAAGTGAAATGCTTATGTGTGG
Organism: Timema shepardi; assembly: GCA_902151425.1. Classification (NCBI taxonomy): domain Eukaryota; kingdom Metazoa; phylum Arthropoda; class Insecta; order Phasmatodea; family Timematidae; genus Timema; species Timema shepardi. The sequence continues at coordinate 14,977 of CABFVX010004567.1, read as the reverse complement.
GGGCACGATATTACTAGCCATATTGTGTGAGTTGTTCAATGTGTGTGCTGGGTTTTTGAATGTAACTAATGACTGGAAGAATGTTGTCGTTGTTTCTTTGTACAAAGACAAAGACAGTAAGAATGAAAGTAATAATCACAGGGCAATTAGTTTGTTGAATATTCCAGGAAAAGTTTTTGGAAGATTTTCAACTGAGAGGATGCGTGAAAAAAAACTGCAAACAAGATTTGGGGTGTGGAATATGGTCTAATGCAAGGTATAGGTTGCATGGACTAGATATTTGCATTAATTACCATGTAAATAAAAATAAATATATGGAAGTAAGAAATAAAGATTTTGTGCATTCGTTGATCTGGAAAAAGCGTAAGATAAGGTGAAAAGGAAGGTGTATGTTATTAAATGCTCTGAGAGAATATGGTGTGGGTGCGTGGTTAATAGATGCAATTATGGTGGTGTATGATAGATATAAAGTTCAGGTTAGGGTTTTTGGATAATAGTGAAAATTAGTATCGGAATACATGAAATCGTTTTAATGTGGCGACAGGCAGAATGGAGCTTCGTGTAAATGTCTCCAAAACTAAGGCGATAGCTTATGATAAGGATGAATCAGAAAATGATTCTAAGTTTAATATAGATAGAAAACTGTTTGAACAAGTGAATAAAATTGTGTATCTAGGCAGAATGTTTTGTAAAAATGGAAGGGTAGATTGTGAACTCAACAGACAAGTAAATGCATCTCGGAGAGTAGTTGAATGTATGTATTCTAGTGCAAAGAATTAAATACTATCGAACGAGTTATAGATATACGGAAAAGTGTGTTAACGACAACATTGTTTTATAGATGTGAAGCGTGGGTTTGTTAGAAGAAACACAATAGAAAGATGAATGCGGTTGAAATGAGATATCTAACAAATGTAGGTGAAAAAATTTGAATGGACAGAGTCAGCTATGAATGGGTGCTGAAGGAGTATGGTTTGAAAGGAAATTCAATATTTCAATGTGAAATAAGCTTCTTACGTTGGTTCAGGCAGGTTGAGAAGATTAGTGTGGATCGAGTGACAAAGCAAATATATGTTGGAAGAGTGTGTGGATCACAAGGAAGGAGTAGGCCATGTAAGACGTGGCTAACTATTGTACACAAACATGTGAAAAAGAGAAACATTAATAGCTTTAAGAATAAAAGAACATACATGGCTCGGTGGATGGATGCTGTTAAAGCAAAGGGAGTCTGCTAGGATAGGTAAGTGTGGAGAAAGTTTATACATAAGTTTATTTACACACATAATTACCTTCATTTATTAATTCACACATACTGGCATTAATTTAACTCAACGAGCATTTATTTAACATGAATTGCTACTGACACACATCATTAGCTAATTATCAATCTAGTTTACTTACATCTACCGGTCTTTTAATTACCGGATATGTATTTATTTGGAATGTTTTCAGGAAAATATTGAATAGACATTCCAAATAAATACATATCCGGTAATTAAAATACCCGTAGATGTAAGTAAACTAGATTAATAGTTAGCTAATGATGTGTGTCAGTAACAATTCATGTTAAATAAATACTCGTTGAGTTAAATTAATGCCAGTATGTGTGAATTAATAAATGAAGGTAATGATGTGTGTAAATAAATATTTATTTAAAGTAAATCTATGCTTGAATCAGTTAAGTGTGTTGTGATCTAGATTTTATTAATTAAAAATTAAAGCCAACTATGTGTGTATTGATGGATCCTATTAAATAAATTATCGTTTAATTCAATCATTGTGATATATAGTGTTATTGTAGTTAGTGAATGTGTAAATTTAAATTAAATAAATCTATGTTAAATTCAACCTTTGTGTTGTCTCAAGTGTCCAGAGACGATGAAGAGCCCGGTGCCCCACTTGTATTAAGTGTACGCAGATGCTGAAGAACCCAGTGCTCCACTTGTATTAAGTATACGCAGATGCTGAAGAGCCCTGTGCCCCACTTGTATTAAGTGTACGCAGATGCTGAAGAGCCCTGTGCCCCACTTGTATTAAGTGTACGTAGATGCTGAAGAACCCAGTGCCCCACTTGTATTAAGTGTACGCAGATGCTGAAGAACCCAGTGCCCCACTTGTATTAAGGGTACGCAGATGCTGAAGAGTGCCCCACTTGTATTAAGTGTACGCAGATGCTGAAGAACCCAGTGGTCCACTTGTATTAAGTGTACGCAGATGCTGAAAAACCCAGTGCTCCACTTGTATTAAGTGTACGCAGATGCTGAAAAACCCAGTGCTCCACTTGTATTAAGTGTACGCAGATGCTGAAGAGCCCGATGCCCCACTTGTATTAAGTGTAGGCATAAGCTGAAGAACCCAGTGCCACAAGCTACCTCAGACACCCCAATAACCCCGGGTGGACTCACATTAGTCCCTCCATGCATGTGATGACGTTTGTGGCAGTGAGCATGACTCCCTTGGGGAGCCCCGTGGTGCCACTGGAACACAGGATGGCAGCGACGTGCTGTTCGGGGTCCACGTCCACAGAATTAAAGTTTGCTGGCTCGTGCTGGATGAGGGAGTGGAATGGGACGTGACTGGGGGACGTAGTAGCGCCCAACACCACCACCGTCTGCAAAAAGGGCAGCTGCCCCACTACCTTCTCCAGGGTCTCCACGCAGTCCGTCGAGCAGAAGATGATGCGAGGCTTGGAGATGTTCATGGCGTGTAGGAGCTCACCTGCGTCACAGACAATAGAATGCGACAAGTATGAATACACATAGAAAATATATCTTTGTACCTCTTACATTTTGAAGAAGTTTCTAGGATTCTAAAATTTATTCAGACCTGAGATTTAGAAAGTAATCAATAGTTTGGAATAAAATGTCCAAAAGTCTGGTACCGGTAAACCACAATTTAATTAATTTGTCTCTGAAAAACAAGTATAACACATTATTTATCATTTAAAACAAAATGTTTACAACAATTTTCTAGAAATTTCAAATTTTCAAATTACCAAACTACCCTAAATTATATATATATATATATATATAT
>CABFVX010004566.1:27075-63389 GCA_902151425.1 Timema shepardi | reverse complement strand
ACGCACTTACGCTAATGTGTAATGGTAGGGTGAATGTGAGATGAAATGGAGGACCTACAGTTTAACGTGGAATCCGAACCACGGTGTAGGCCTGGCATTCCTCACATTCACAAGATTTCTTGTCAGAGGTGAAGGAAGGGTTTGGTGATCAGATAAATCTGTGTCGGGACCGAGGATTGAACCCCGAACCTTCAGCAGAGAAGTCTGATACCTTACCCCTAGTCCGCCAGGCCACCAACACACATATTAACATATGGATGCCATGCGTAGGTTGATTTATAAAGAACGTGTCATTATATTTTAAATATGTGTTGCTTGCTCTATATAAAAAGACTCACCATGTATTAGATTTATTATGAATTAAGATTATTTAATTTAATTTATAAAACTTGTAAAAACGTTTTTATATAAAAAAAATTGATGTCTAAAACAAATAAAATATTGCTTCAGTTGGAACATTTAGTTTGATTCTATACACACAGAAATGTCAACATTTATTGAATAATGTTCATGACTATCGTAGCATTTGACCATAAAGTGTTTTTTTAATTAAGACAAAAAGTTCCGACGAATAAACTAAATTTTTCGAATGGATGAATATTTGATTTATTTTGTATAACAAATGATGTCCTTTAAAAACTACAAAAAATACTTACATTAAATTGCAATCCATTCAATCACACCTTATATTGTTAAAAATCTGCTTTAAATAAAGCTAATTTATTAAAATTTATTATTTTATTAAAATATATATATATATNTAACAAATGATGTCCTTTAAAAACTACAAAAAATACTTACATTAAATTGCAATCCATTCAATCACACCTTATATTGTTAAAAATCTGCTTTAAATAAAGCTAATTTATTAAAATTTATTATTTTATTAAAATATATATATATATATATATCAGTAAATATATATATATATATATATTTGTGTGTGTCTTACACTTCCCTTTCCCCCTAACAGAATTCTGTCCACATACTTGATGAAACATTCATTCCTCCTCCCATGATGCCATGTTCAGCAAGTCCCCCCACAAACCCCCAGCCGGCAAAGAGACGGCCTTTATCCAAAAAGCTCCTCTTCACTGAACAAAAATTCCTCCGTCTCTGAATCCCCCTGAGACCGTCCTAAGTAACGCATCCCCTTCACACACACCCCTCACCCCCTTGACATCTTGGCGAGATGTATCAGGACGAGAGAGAGAGACAGACAGACAGACTGTCAACCAAGGTAAAGGCTGAGAAAAATAGATCAGTGTTTGTTTTATTCATCTCGGAACCCATTATTTCCTGTCCCCCCTTTCGTTTGATTCCTTCGAATACGGGGGGAGGGGGTGTCACTAGAAATATGATGTTGGCTTGTGACGTTACCAGCCCCATATTCACCCCCTCCCCGCACCAAAGGAGTTGTATGGCGGGAGGAAATATTCTCTTGGGCGTGCGACAAACCGGCAGGGCGAGCTTCAATTGAATTCGAAATTTCAAATCCTGAAAATTAAACGCCAATAACTGGGGCGCCACATTCTTAGGAAAATTTCGCTCCCTCTGTAATCGCCCGACTCTTTCAGATTATTTTCCTCCCATTTGATGTTCTTGAAAATGAAGCTGAAAGATGGTTTTGAAACAAACTACAACAAACCTCGAGTCTAGAGTCATCAGATTTTTGAAAACTTGCGCGGGAGGAACCATTCCAAATAAGTTCTAGAAAAATTTAATTTTCAAAAACTTTCCGGGGGAGAGCCATTCCCAATAGCTTATAGAGGATTCCAATTTTCAAAAATTTGTCGGGGGAGATCTAATCCAAATTGCTTCTTGAAAAATTTAATTTTAAAAAACTTGCCGGGAAAGAACCATTCCAAATCACTTCTAGAAAAATCAAATTTTTAAAAACTTTCCAACTCAACCAATGCACAAAACCTTGATAGCGAGGATATTGTTCTTTTTTGATATGTTTGTAACCCACCACAAAATGAACCTATTTTATTTCGGACCACCCATTTTTTATTTTTTTATTTCTATAAGTATCAAAAAGCTCAAAAATCATTGGCCCATGGAAACTTTAAAAGCCATTTTCTTGGAATCTATGAGAAATACAGACCTGCGAAAGGCGTCGTTTTGAATCTTATTAGAGGAGCTTTAATCTGATATCTAGCATGATATATTTTGAAGAAAAAAAAAGCATATTTTCTAAATTTCAATCTGCTAACTAAGAAAACTTTTTTTTTAATCTTAAAAAAAATCACATTTGCTTGTACATCGTTTCTGAACATGTAGTCCAAATTTCAAGGTGGTATCTTTTTTGACAACATGAAAAACTTTTATATTTTTTGTAGCCTTTGTACAGCCTTAACCCAGTCTTTTTAGGTATATTTTGTTTTTATTTAAATTCGAATACATACCTACATGTAAAGAGACTTCCGTTTCTTGGCTAATATATTAGATGGCTTTTTCATCTGCTTTTTAGTTAATGTGCAGGTTATTCCTGTTGCAAAGTCTACTAAGGAATGAGAATGAAGTTGTGGGTCCAGATGGTTGCAGAAAAGAAATTGTTAATTCACGTTCTAATTCATCAGTTGATAATACACATCCTGTCCACCTAGAGCTATACAAAAAAAGAATATCCATGATATCAAATCCTAAAACTATTTTTCCATTGGTTGATTTAACATGGACTGATCCAAATAGCTTCTAGAGGAACACAATTTTCAAAAACTTGCCACGGAGCGAGCGAGCCATTCCAAATATATTATGGACGGATCCCATTTTCTAAAATTGATCTAAATAAGTTATTGAGATATTTAATTCTTTTTAATTGTCTAGGTAAGACCACTTCAAATATCTTCTGGAAACATCCAATTACTAAAACGTTTCTGAGATATGAGAGTTCCAAATAAATTCTTGAGGCATCAAATTTTAAAAAAAAATGTCGGGAGAGGATCACTCCAAATAACTTTTAGAACCGTTCAATTTTCAAGATTTGGCTTAAATAGGACTATTTTAAATAGCTTTTAAGAGCATATAATTTCTAAAATATTCTGGGGAAGGGGAGGTGACCACGCCTTAAATATATTATAAGCTAGTCTGATTTTTTTTAAAGTTTAAACTAAGACCCCTCTAAACAACTTTAAGAAAGAGTTGAGATACTCCAATTTTCGATACAGCTGGCAGTGTGTTGGTAGAATAGGTTAAAGTGTTTAGCCCTAATTTCAACTCAATTAATCACGTGAACAAGATTCAATCTCTTGTGTTACTCGTACTCAACTCCCCAAACTGCAAGACCAGTACCCTTCAGGACGCTATTATCTATATCGTCACGGGCAGAGCCCCACTCCAACTACCAGTGTGTCAAGTGTCGTGTCAAATTAGACAAATAAAGACCACAGTAGCTGTGAAGTGTCAATTCTCTCCCCTTTCTCGCCCATTATTACTCGCTAACGACTCGTCCATTGCCACGGGTAATGAGGGGTCATTACATCAAACCCTGAAACAGTTATTATAGGTCCGAGCACTTCCAGCCCTCCTTTGTGCGTGTCTGCTCATCTACGTGTGTGTGTGTCTGCTCATCTACGTGTGTGTGTCTGCTCATCTACACGTGTGTGTCTGCTCATCTACGTGTGTCTGCTCATCTACGTGTGTGTGTCTGCTCATCTACGTGTGTGTGTGTCTGATCATCTACGTGTGTGTCTGATCATCTAAATGTGTCTGCTCATCTACGTGTGTGTGTCTGCTCATCTACGTGTGTGTGTCTGATCATCTACGTGTGTGTCTGCTCATTTACGTGTGTGTGTCTGATCATCTACGTGTGTGTGTCTGCTCATCTACGTGTGTGTGTCTGATCGTCTACATATGTTTTTGCTCAATCTGTGTAGGTCTGTCTGCTCCTTTCAGACATCTTATGGAACCACAGAAACCAATGGTATATTTATAACTACTCACGTGACAGAGAACAGACACCACTTAACCTAGAATAGCGACACTAGTGAATGCTTAGTGGACTGATAGTGTGGTCCAGGGCAAGCAAACCCAAACTAGTTTCCACTTAGTCAAGTTCTTGCATATGATCCTGAGTGTCAACTTGACAGTGCATTGACAGCAGCTTCCTGTCTTAATGCAGAGTATTAAGATGATATTCTGGTATCCAGGGAATGATTGGTCGAGGAGTCATCACACGTACACCGACACGTGAAGTTGTGAACCGAGCTTCAGACGCTTGGATGTCAAGAGAAGAGATGATTGGTCGAGGGGTCATCACACGTACACCGACACGTGAAGTTGTGAACCGAGCTTCAGACGCTTGGATGTCAAGAGAAGAGCTATGCAAGAAAAGCGACAAGAGCTATCATTTCAATAAAAAAAATCACTTTTTAAACTAGCACCTCTTATTCAACTCGATATTATTTCTTTCAATAATATCGATTATTGATTATGTTATCAGTTTGTTTCCGCGCTATTTGTGATTTAAAAAGTTGTGTGTGAACAGGTGGGAAGTATCGAAAATTGAGAATCGATAACACGTTACGTTAGCTGTAAATAAAGTTTCAACATTTTGCATGAATTTTTATACCCATAAAATGGGCCTCAATTCTCCCCTTCCTCTTTTACTTTCCAACCCCTTCTCCGACACTTTTTTTTTATTTCGTAATTACATTTTACTCTTGTGCACTTTACATCGAAGTGAAAATTTCAATTCCATTCAACGGGCTTGTAAACAAAGAGGGAGTTACAGCCGGCGTTTAAAAAAATAGCTATTATCCTCTGGCCGACAACAAATAGTTCGTGACAAACTAACACACAAAAGAATTGAAATGTAGAGACAAAAAAAAAACGCGATCGTTTCCGAGCGCAGAAATAGAGCAGATTGGGAAAAATACACGCCCTCCCTACTCCTGGCACCAAACCGTTGTGTGCACAGTTTTGGTTTTTATACACGCGTATGAAAATTGGCCATTTTCTGTTAACAGAGCAAATAAAATTAACAACTTGACACAAGGGATAGTTTCCACTTTTTTCTAACACAACTGCGCGGAACTGAATGAGATATAGGAGAGAGGGGGCCTGTAAGCTCTCCACTTTTGAAAATTTATCAGCCCCTAGACAAAGGTAAAAGATCTAGGACACAGAAATAAACTGAGATAGTGGAATATTAAACCAACTTTGGTTAAATACATCGTTTAGTGTACGGGTAATGTTTGGCTTGTTTTGTTTTAATAAACTCTTTCACGAGAGAAAAATATTAAGATTAGCTGTCCATGTAGATACTCAAACTTACCATGCATTATAGAGGGCAGTCTATAATAAGACCAGAGTGTAGCTGACTATATGACGTCACAATCCCATGAGCTGTAAAGGCTCAGTCTATCAGAATACCAGAGTGTATCTGACTATATGACGTCACACTCTTACCATGATTTATAAAGGGCCGTCTATAAGAAGACCAGAGTGTATCTGACTATATGACGTCACAATATTACCATGAGCTGTAAAGGGCAGTCTATCAGAAGACCAGAGTGTAACTGACTATATGACGTCACAATATTACCATGAGCTGTAAAGGGCAGTCTATCAGAAGACCAGAGTGTAGCTGACTATATGACATCACAATCTTCCTATGGGCTGTAAAGGGCAGTCTATCAGAAGACCAAAGTGTATCTGACTATATGACGTCACAGTCTTCCCATGGTTTATAAAGGGCAGTCTATCAGAAGACCAGAGTGTAGCTGACTATATTACGTCACAATCTTCCCATGGGCTGTAAAGGGCAGTCTATCAGAAGACCAGAGTGTATCTGACTATATTACGTCACACTCTAACCATGAGCTGTAAAGGGCAGTCTATCGGAATACCAGAGTGTAATTGACTATATTACGTCACACTCTAACCATGAGCTGTAAAGGGCAGTCTATCGGAATACCAGAGTGTAATTGACTATATTACGTCACAATCTAACCATGAGCTGTAAAGGGCAGTCTATCGGAATACCAGAGTGTAATTGACTATATTACGTCACACTCTAACCATGAGCTGTAAAGGGCAGTCTATCAGAAGACCAGAGTGTAATTAACTATATTACGTCATACTCTTCCCATGAGCTGTAAAGGGCAGTCTATCGGAATACCAGAGTGTATCTGAATATATTACGTCACAGTCTTCCCATGAGCTGTAAAGGGCAGTCTATCAGAAGACCAGAGTGTATCTGAATATATTACGTCACAGTCTTCCCATGGTTTATAAAGGGCAGTCTATCAGAAGACCAGAGTGTAACTGACTATATGACGTCACAATCTTACCATGAGTTATAAAGGGCCTGTTTGAAGGGCCACAGGGCACCATCAGTTCTAGTAGACAGACACATAAGCCTGCCGCGGTATCATAAAAAAACCTTTTAACGTAATATAGAGCTCCCCTCTCCTCAACACGCGACGGTCGAAAAGAGGGACCAAAACTGCCCCCGTAACTGTCTTCAGAGGGAAAGGGAGTAAAGCGCAAGTTTATGTTTGCTGTATTCATATACATATTACATATGCATATGCAAACATAGCTACATACATATCATAGGATGAAGGCAACCTTTTATACTAATGTCTTCAGTTGGGACACACACACACACTTTCCAGGCTCACATTTTGTTGAGAGGTCCTGGGCTATATTTTGGTCAGTCATGGTTACTGACATGTTATATTCCTGGGCTATATTCTGGTCAGACATGGTTACTGACATGTTATATTCCTGGGCTATATTTTGGTCAGTCATGGTTACTGACATGTTACATTCCTGGGCTATATTTTGGTCAGTCATGGTTACTGACATGTTAGATTCCTGGGCTATATTCTGGTCAGTCATGGTTACTGACATGTTATATTCCTGGGCTATATTCTGGTCAGACATGGTTACTGAGTGACATGTTACATTCCTGGATTATATTCTGGTCAGACATGGTTACTGGCATGTTATATTCCTGGGCTATATTCTGGTCAGACATGGTTACTGACATGTTATATTCCTGGGCTATATTCTGGTCAGACATGACTACCAAGTGACATGTTACATTCCTGGGCTATATTCTGGTCAGGCATGGCTACTGACATGTTAGATTCCTGGGCTATATTCTGGTCAGACATGGTTACTGACATGTTAGATTCCTGGGCTATATTCTGGTCAGACATGGTTACTGACTGGTTATATTCCTGGGCTATATTCTGGTCAGACATGGTTACTGACATGTTATATTCCTGGGCTATATTCTGGTCAGACATGGTTACTGACATGTTATATTCCTGGGCTATATTCTGGTCAGACATGGTTACTGACATGTTATATTCCTGGGCTATATTCTGGTCAGACATGGTTACTGACATGTTATATTCCTGGGCTATATTCTGGTCAGACATGGTTACTGACATGTTATATTCCTGGGCTATATTCTGGTCAGACATGGTTACTGACATGTTATATTCCTGGGCTATATTCTGGTCAGACATGGTTACTGACATGTTATATTCCTGGGCTATATTCTGGTCAGACATGGTTACTGACATGTTATATTCCTGGGCTATATTCTGGTCAGACATGGTTACTGACATGTTATATTCCTGGGCTATATTCTGGTCAGACATGGTTACTGACATGTTATATTCCTGGGCTATATTCTGGTCAGACATGGTTACTGACATGTTATATTCCTGGGCTATATTCTGGTCAGACATGGTTACTGACATGTTATATTCCTGGGCTATATTCTGGTCAGACATGGTTACTGACATGTTATATTCCTGGGCTATATTCTGGTCAGACATGGTTACTGACATGTTATATTCCTGGGCTATATTCTGGTCAGACATGGTTACTGACATGTTATATTCCTGGGCTATATTCTGGTCAGACATGGCTACTGACATGTTAGATTCCTGGGCTATATTCTGGTCAGACATGGTTACTGACATGTTAGATTCCTGGGCTATATTCTGGTCAGGCATGGCTACTGGCATGTTAGATTCCTGGGCTATATTCTGGTCAGACATGGCTACCAAGTGACATGTTAGATTCCTGGGTTATATTTTTGTCAGTCATGGTTACTGACATGTTACATTCTTCAGTCCAAAGTTAGTAATATATTATAATTTTTCAAAATAGAATTATATTTACTTCGATATTAGATGTATAGTTTTTAATTTCTCTAAACTCCAAAGAAAAGGAATTACTGTGATGGTTACAAAAAATCTAATTCAAAGTTTTAGTGGATGTAGAAGTTCTAATGATCCCTTGAATCCTAAACATTGTCCTTCACAATACCGTGTTGTGTTTCTTTCACTTGGCTCGGACCCCAAAACATTTTACTGATCGGGCTGAAACTTGGTATCTAGGGGGTTTCATACCTTCTCCTCAGAAGGTATTTGGAATTATCAATCCAGCCTTGGGCTAAAGGTAGTTCAACCATGGGTGAGTGTACAAACCGAACGGGTAGTAAGTAAGTCGTGGTGCCTAAAAAAAATGGGTGAAAAGAGAAACAAGCTATTTAATTAGAATTCGTATCCAAGTATAGTCTAACACTACAAACAAAATGGTGCCTCTCAATTTTCCGGGACAGCGGTTTAGCAATGTCTTGTTTTAACTTGACCAGTTATTAATATAACGTTGGCCTACTATTGAATGCAATATTCATATTCTTATAACTTGTTCACTAAGGGAAAATATCAACGTGAAATCCAAGGAGAAATTAAAGGAGATATTTCAAACTGAAATTCAAAGATAAATCTTAAGATTGTAGTAGTAGAAGTCAGCTGTGAGCTGTCAGTCAACACCAAAGAAGCCACGGGGCTACTGTACTAGCATGAAACCAATAGTTTCCGAGGCATAAGGAAATATATATTTTAAATGGGGAGCTGAAAACTTAGAGAGCTAATAAACTTCAGATAATTATAAAACTCTTTAAATTCAAAACTATAAAATGGGATGCTGGGAGACGGGGGGCGGGCTCTCAAAATTTACTAAGCTAATGGAGAAAACTGTGATAAAAAAAATTTCTTTACCATCTTTAACTTCATCAAGATGTAGTTTTGTTCATAGGAAAGGAAAAAACCCTCGAATTATCGAACACCAAAAGTTAAAGATTATTCAAAAGGGTATAATTAGTGTAGCAATTACTTGGCTCAAATTCGAGACCAAATTAAAGCAGCCCCATGGCTTCTTTGGTGCTGACTGACAGCTCACAGCTGACTTCTGACAGTCAACATTTAGGTATATACCTAAATTTTGACTGTCAGAAGGGACAGCTGCTAAACACATGTTTTTGCAGATCATATGGTTCGGCGTAGGGATACATAATTTGGTCTGGTAATTTTTAAAATCTTTTATATGTCAGCTGTCAGACAGCACCAAAGAAGCTATGGGGCTGCTGTAGCGTCTAGCTAATTGTGACAGAACAAATAAAATCTAAAACGCACCTACTAACAGCTCGGTGAGCCATTATCGTCTATGATGAACCATAATTTTAACTTTTTAAATGTCTCGCAACACCTCGGGTACTTAAAGAAAGTATTGTGATCGTCAAAATAATAGAATTTGAAATTTCAATGGATATTGACGTTTCTTGAACCTTTGAACCCAAAAAAAGTGTTTGTTTTTTCTATGGTGTTTGTGGATTTGTATCTTGGTCTAGAGATGATGCCATTTTATTGATTGGACTAAAACTTGGTATCTAAGGTTTTCATGAAGTTCCCCCAATCAGTTTTTTTTTTAAATTAGATAACCAGACCCAAAAATAAGGATAGTTTACTGAAGAGCAAAAAGAGATAAAATCGATTTTCTCAAAATTCGCTCTGGGGTTTTTGATTAAAACTCATATCTAGACAATTTATCTGATTACCAAACCCTTCCTTCACCTCTTGACAAGACATCTTGTGAATGTGGGGAATGCCAGGCCTCCACCGTGGTTCGGATTCCACGTTAAACTGTAGGTCCTTCATTCCATCTATCAATCACCCTACCATTACACGTTAGCGTAAGCGCGTACAACCCGAACGGGTACTAAGACGCGGTGCTAATAATAATAATAATAATAATAATGATAATAATAATAATAATCATATCTAGACACTGTTTAGCGTTAAAAACAAAATTGAAGTTTTTATTCTACCAATAAAATTATTTTGAGGGTCCGTTACAGTGGTGGAAATTTACCATTTTGATCGTATCTCTACAAATACTTGATATATAAACTTGTTTATCGTTGTAAAGTTGTAGCGATATTAATAATAAAAACTTTTATTTTTAAATCTATTTTTTATGAAACCAATGGTTTCAGAGCTATTGACAAAATTATTTTTTTAATTTAGGTTTCGGAGGTCGGGAGATTATTGTTATGTTCTTTGGGTAAACTACCTTTTCTAAATATTTTTCTGTGAAAATATATATTATTGCACTTATGCTATCTTTGGTGAAATGTAATGCTAAATTCCCCCCCCCTCCCCCGCCATCGTTTCTGTAACAATGTATACTATTTTTATCCACGTAGCTTATTATCTATCTTAGACAAAGTTTGCGTTGTCTATGGAATGCGTCCATTTATTCACTCACTTTGTTGCTACACAAAATACTATTTGGTTTAAAATATTTAATTAATTTTAATCTGTTGATATCATAATATAAAAAGGATGGGGGCTGGGTGTTCGATGACCTAGCTCAACATATATCTTGCGCGGCTGCCAGTGGCTACATTTTTTAGGCACGTATGTGCAATGCGCAGTACCATTTATTTTATTTATTTGAGGTATTTAACGTGCACTTTCCAGAAAGACTGATTAAATAAGCACACGAGAATTTCTAATAGCGAGAGCGAAAGGGTCGATCAATTTTTCCGGGAAAGGTATTTTCACACACCTTCTAGCATTCTTTTACATTCCACAATCGACACGGGATCAACGGCTTTACTTCCACTCCAAAGTAAATTGTGCTACGGATGTTTATCGCTAAAGATAAATTCGTCAACTCCGGCTGGATTTGAACCCACGAAGATCGGAGTATCATATATTTTAAGACCAAAGTATGTCTCGTATGAGACAATTAAGTTTATTTTAAATGTAACTTGTTGGTCTAACTCATTACGGCTTATTTTCGCATTTGACCAACCATCAATGTGAAATCTTGTCGAGTCAATGGTTTACAAAAACGACAAATAGTAAACAAAATTAAATTGATTTTCTGCGCACGATCTCCCCCCTCCTCCCCCCCCCCCCATCCCCCGTTGTTTAAACTGTCATAATGGCTGAATCTGGCCCGAGACGCGTGCAATCAATAGCACGCGCGCTCCGACGACAAACTGCCCCTGATATTAAACTGCCAAAGCACCGCAACACAACAAACAATATCTAGCACGGCAACAATGGGCAACACGGACAATTATTACTATTGTTGTTATTATTGTTAATTTGACTTGACCAGAACGGGGCAGGAGGGAGCCCTTTCATAAACTGTTCTATTTATTAACTAACAAACAGCATCCAATCAGCGTGGAGAGAACATGATAGCAAGGACACACGAACCGAGGTCCTGGCCGCGTCTGCGCAGTAATAACAACAGCGTGACGCGGGAATTTGAGCGATAGTATTGGAGAATAATGTACAAACTACGGTCCTGGCTGTACCTGCACAGTAACACCAACCGCGTGACGCGGGAATTTGAGCGATAATATTGGAGAATAATGTAAAAGCTACGACCTGGATTTACCTGCACAGTAACACCAACCGCGTGACGCGGGAATTTGAGCGATAATATTGGAGAATAATGTACAAGCTACGGTCCTGGCTGTACCTGCACAGTAACACCAACCGCGTGACGCGGGAATTTGAGCGATAATATTGGAGAATAATGTTACAAGCTAGGGTCCTGGCTGTACCTGCGCAGTAACACCAACAGCGTGACGCGGGAATTTGAGCGATAATATTGGAGAATAATGTAAAAGCTACGGCCTGGATTTACCTGCGCAGTAACACCAGCAGTGTGACGCGAGAATTTGAGCGATAATATTGGAGAATAATGTACAAGCTACGGTCCTGGCTGTACCTGCGCAGTAACACCAACAGCGTGACGCGGGAATTTGAGTGATAATATTGGAGAATAATGTACAAGCTACGGCCTCGGCTGTACCTGCGAAGTAACACCAACAGCGTGACGCGGGAATTTGAGCGATAATATTGGAGAATAATGTACAAGCTAGGGTCCTGGCTGTACCTGCGCAGTAACACCAACAGCGTGACACGGGAATTTGAGCGATAATATTGGAGAATAATGTACAAGCTAGGGTCCTGGCTGTACCTGCGCA
This sequence comes from Timema shepardi, assembly GCA_902151425.1. Lineage (NCBI taxonomy): Eukaryota > Metazoa > Arthropoda > Insecta > Phasmatodea > Timematidae > Timema > Timema shepardi. Next base: position 51,064 of record CABFVX010004566.1, on the reverse strand, counting down.
GTAACACTAACAGCGTGACACGGGAATTTGAGCGATAATATTGGAGAATAATGTACAAGCTACGGTCCTGGCTGTACCTGCTCATTAGCACAGATCACAACCAACAAGAGATGGTTTAGGGTCATCAATAAATACTTCAACTCACTATATACACAACACAAATATAATACATGTATGATGGCACAGCGGTAAGTGTCGCTATTCATTACAACATGTTTGATGACACAGCGGGTAAGTGTCGTTATTTAGCACATGTTTGATGACACAGTAGGTAAGTGTCGCTATTCATTACATGTTTGATGACACAGCGGGTAAGTGTCGTTATTTAGCACAACATGTTTGATCGCACAGCGGGTAAGTGTCGCTATTCATTACATTTACGTCACTGACTTAATTCACACAGCATAACGGCAGTGTAAAAACGTCCTGACTTCCGGAATAAACCCGTGTCCATACTACTAGTGTCGCTATTTAGCACAACATGTTTGATGACACAGTGGGTAAGTGTCACTATTTAGCACAACATGTTTGATGACACAATGGGTAAGTGTCGCTATTTAGCACAACATGTTTGATCGCACAGCGGGTAAGTGTCGCTATTCATTACAACATGTTTGATGGCACAGCGGGTAAGTGTCGCTATTTATCACAACATGTTTGATGACACAGCGGGTAAGTGTCGTTATTTAGCACAACATGTTTGATCGCACAGCGGGTAAGTGTCGCTATTCATTACAACATGTTTGATGACACAGCCGGTAAGTGTCGCTATTTAGCACAACATGTTTGATGACACAGCGAGTAAGTGTCGCTATTTAACACAACATGTTTGATGACACAGCGGGTAAGTGTCGCTATTTAACACAACATGTTTGATGACACAGCGGGTAAGTGTCGCTATTTATCACAACATGTTTGATGACACTACCCCGTATTGGCGTACCGTCCAGTGATACCTGGCATTGGGTCTTGGTGTGTTTTATTGTATATCGAACTTGAGTTGAAATCTGAGCGTTCGTTATAATCGGTTATACTATCTATACTGGAAGTGTAATCTCTTCCAGTATTATTGTATCGAGTGGTGCGTGGCCTATTGTTGACTTAAGCATTTTTGCGTCAGTTGATGACCCTGAAGAGCCCTCCTGGGGGAATGGGTAGATAATATGATTTCTAAACACCAAGTCTTTAGGATTTCCCCTCCCTGACGGCCGTGGATCCGGGACAGGATATGCAGAAAAATGTTCGCCACAGGAAAAGTCAGAGCTAATGATCGAAACTAACTGTATGATTGTTTTAGCGTACAACCCGAACGGATAGTAAGACACTGTTCTATAAAAACAAGAACTTGATTGTCCTAATAACATATGATTATACATAGATTCTCTTGGAACTACATGTGAAAGTTTGTAGCGTGTGTGGCCATGAGGAGGATTGTTATAATATGATTTATATTAGATGCTATCAAAAGGCTAGATGATACATTATATATGCTTTATGATTGCTATTAGATGCTAAATACTAATGGATAGAAGCTATCTACGTGTTGCTAAGTGATGACAGTTAGATAGATGCTTTATACTTGAAACTAGATTAAAAGTATAGTTGCTAAATACATGATACAAGATGAAAAATATAGATGCTAGATACTTGATACTAGATGAAAATTATATATGTTTGATAATTGATACTATATGATTAAGTATAGAAGTTATATGATGATTGGTACTAGAAGTTATATGCGTGTTTCTAAGTGATAGAGGCTAGATGCTATATACCTGATACTAGATTAGAAAGAGTAGATGATATACTATGCTTAGTACTAGAAGATAAACGCTGAACGCTTGCTGCGATGCACTATAGCACGAAACCAAAGAAAATGGAAATAAGTGATCAGAGTTTATAATGTTATGTATTTATGATTGACGAGCGATAAGAGTTCTTTCTTGATATGCCCAATTTGTTCCAAGCTTGTCACCAAGTTAGGTTGACATGAAGAACCACTTTTGGGCTCGGTTTGAAGTACTCGCTTTCAACCGTAATAGATTGTCCAGAGTTCAACATTGAAAGTGAGTGACCGTTTCTAAAATAAAACCTCAGCTCAATTCAGCAAAAACATTTTTTTTTTCTTTTTTTTCTCATAACGAGAAGATTTTGTGAATTTCTTTCAACTGACCATTAAATACTCATAAAGCTTTCAACATAGAAAAAAAAGTATTTCGCGTTTATTTTTCATGCGAATTTTCTATTTCAAGCTGCACCCAAGATCGTGTACCGACCATTCTCTTAATTCGTAAAGCTTCGAATATACCTCCCCACTTTTTATTTTCCCAGGGGAAAATGGATCATACCATTAAAGATTTCGCGGTGGAAATTGGTAACTTGAAAAAGCTTCCCATTACCTGGGAGCGGAGCGGGTAAACACTCGCATTTACCTAATGGGAAATGGGTACAATCCTGCTCAGAAAGAAGTACACCGCCGGAGGAGGTAATGTTGCACTGCTCTATTAAAGATACCAATTAGAGATGACCCTACGGATCAGTGGACACGCGGACTAAATGTCGGGCTCAGCTAGTCTGGTTTACCGGTGAACCGGAGAGGTCAATTTCGAGTGTTGACTGGATGTACTTAGTTTTTTTTAGTACAAATATGAGTGATTTTACTCTAAATTTGTAAATTCTTATTTCCTCATTCATATACAATCAGCTTAGTTTAAGTGCGTAGCTGAGATGGATAGTAAGGCAAGGTGAAATTTNTTTCTATGCACATTTTTAATTTTATACTGATCCACTACGGTGGTCACATGGTCTAACGCGCTACTCACGTAGTAAACTGGACTGCCGATGAAACGGGGTGATCGAGGTTCGAACCTTGGCCAGGTGTACTGAGGGTGCTTTTCCTTAAATTGATTTTCCCCTCTTCCTTCAGGCAAATTCGGATACACTTCCTATAAATAATATTATTTACATAAATGATTACATTTATCCCAGTATCTGGCATAATATTAGATGTCCCGCTAGTACACTAATTGAAGGGCTCGTGTATACGCAACTTAGATGAATCTCATTCTTAATTATATGGTCACCTTACGTGCAATATTGATTATCCTCTTACAAACTAATTAGACGATACTATTACAAACAAGTAATTCGACCCGCTTGAATAATAAATAGACGATCATATTAAGGCACAATCAGTTGTATCACTTGCCGACTAATTATTTTATCATCTTACATACTAATCAGAAAATTCTAATCATATTGATTGGTTGACTCATTTTTATTAATTACACAATCCTATTACTCTGTGAGAGGTTCAGATAATTTATAATTTACACTACTATTATTATTATTATATTATAAGTAGTTACATCAAATAAACTCAAATTATAGTCTTCAAATAATGTTTCCGCAAGTACAAATGTGGAAATAATATTACATATTTATAAGAGAAAGTGAAAGCTAAACTTAAAAATAAAACGTTAAAACCTGTACACGTTTAGTTTAGTTAATTTGAAATGTTTTATTACATTAATTTTAAAATGTATTATAATTTAAAACATGTTTATATATAATTTTGGTATTAAATTAGAATTGTCGACTCTTTGTGTGTTTTCCTTCGAGTGTAAATTAATCTTTACTATTACTATTAGCACCGCGTCTTACTACCCGTTCGGGTTATATGCACTTACGCTAATGTGTAATGAATGGTAGGGTGATTATGAGATGAAATGGAGGACCTACAGTTTAACGTGGAATCCGAACCACGGTGGAGGCCTGGCATTCCTCACATTCACAAGATGTCTTGTCAGAGGTGAAGGAAGGGTTTGGTAATCAGATAAATCCGTGCCTAGACCGAGGATTGAACCCCGGCCGCCAGCATAGAAGTCTGACACCTTACCCCTAGACCGCCAGGTCACCTACGTAAATTAATCGTTTCAATAATTGAAAAGTACTTGTGTCCGCATATTCACGTTTAAGTGTACACTCAGTTTATCCTAAAAGGTCTTACCTTGACGGAATACACTATGGCCCTAACTTATAAGCTACGCCATAGTGCGATCTGTTAGGGTAAGAGTGATCCAACTCGCAACCCGCGTTCGCGGTGTCTTGAAGTAAAATTTAAGGGGAAACCCTCGGTAGCAGATTTGAAATAGTTTATTCAACAAAAATGTGTATCTAAAAAGGTCATGATTGCATTTTATTATTTATTTATTTGATTAATAAAACTATGTATAAATATATGTTTAAACTACTAAGTTGTTTAATGAAGTGTGTGCGTGCATATATCTTTATATATTTTTGGGAGATTAATGAACTTTTTTGGCAGTACAGTTTGAAAGATTCTACCAACCAAAAATTCAATCAAAATCTAAGGTTTAAAATAATTGTTTAATTCAGGGTTAATTGTAGGTCTATATCAAGTATATGAGACTACTAATTTTTTTTTGGCCTGCGGTGCAACATTATAATAATATTTGGCCCTTGGGATGAAAACTTTGGACCACCCTGCCTTACATGCTACACGAGGGTACAAGTTAATTAATTTAGCACCACGTCTTACTGCCCATTCGGGTTATACGCTTATGTACTAATTACGCTAATTGATTGGGAATTGGGAAGGTTGAATTTAGAGGAAGTGAGCGCCCATTTTCTTCGAGGGAGAGTTGAAACCCATTTAGGAAACACCACCCCCAGTTCACCCGACCGAAATTTGAACCTCGATCTTCCCGTCATCGTCAGTCTAAAAACACCAAACTAGCGCGTTAGCCAGCTACACCACCGAGGCTGGTACGAGGGGTGTATGTTGAATACCCCCTCCCTCCTTTCCACGCCTTCGTACCTGTTCTGGTTACACGCATACATTAATTACGAATGGAGAGCGGGAGAACATGGAAAAAAAGATTCTCAATATATTCGACCAGGCTTCGAACACAAATATCCCCATCATCGGCAGTCCCGTCTAGTACGAGAGTGACGCACTACACCACGCGAGCACCAATACGGGTATTTGTTGAACTAATGTGTATAGTGAATATTTACTATTTAAATATTCGAGGTATTTAACAAACACCTTTTAAAACCGACCGATTATATCAGCACAAGATAATTTCTATGAGCGAGAGCGAAAGTCCCGATCAATTTGGCCTGGAATGATATTTTCACATACCTTATAGGCTTCTTCTTTACGACCCACAATCGACATGGGTCCAACGGCTTTACTTCCCCTCCGAAGGAAGTTGTGCTACGATTATTTTTATCGCCCGAGAAAAACCCGTCGTTCCCGGCTGGATTTGAACCCGCAAACGTCGGGTCCTGAGGCGAGCACCTTACCCCAAGACCACTGAGGTCGACTAATATGAGTAATATTAGCACATTATTTACTCAGGAGCCAATTTGTTCGGAAGATTCCGATGACAACTTAAAGTGACAGCTCAACTAGGCAGTACAGTCGAACTAGTTGTAAGGTGTAATCATTGACAGTGGACGGACGGGCGGTTGGTTAAGTTATTCAGAGAGAATATGTGAGACTAACATACAACTGTTTTGTAGCACATCGTCTTACTACCCGTTCGGGCTATACGCTTTAAGTACTAATTACGCTAATGTGTTTAGGGGTTAGAAAGGTTATATTCAGAGGAAATGTACTCACATTTGAATGAGAGGGAGAGTGCAAAACCATTTTAGGGAAAACACACTCACTACACCCAACAGAAATTCGAACCCCGATCTCCCCGTCCTCGGCAGCCTAGTCTAATCAAAGACTAGTGCGTTAGACCACACGGCCGCCGATGCAGGTAAAATAGCTTCTTAGCTATAAAAAAAAGAATAATTTATGGAGCTAATGGAAAATATCACTTTCACTACTTAGAATTTAAACATTATAGTAATGTGCTATAACACTACATGCCAGCTAGGACCTAGTGTCGCTCTTGAAGTTGGTGTAGCGGGAGGATGGCTTTTTGACATGGCTACAGTCCAATTTTTATATGAAAAGCCTTATCCGACAGCTAAAAAAAACTTACTGGAACAACTTTCACATATCCATACGTCAATTCATGTTATTTGCATCTGTCACTTTCAATGCATATTATTAACACCCTTATTTTAACTTTAAAAATAGATAATTGGTTTAAAATTTTGGCCACAAAAGTTTGTTTTTTCCTAAAAGATACTTCTTGTAAAAATTGGCCTATATTGGCGCTTCCCATTGGCTCGAAATACTGTATTCAACCCTGGTCCAAACTCATCAATGATTAGTAGTTCTGTGAACTATATCTCGCTCCGTCCATTCAGAAAATGTTCAAGTAGCTCATAATAAGAAACATGTCATGTTCTTATCGTTACTACAGTCTTAACATTTCTCTTTGGATTTTAAGTTGAAATATCTTTTATAGTTTCTCTTTGTATTTCAAGTTAAAATGTATATTTTAGTTTCTCTTTGGATTACAAGTTGAAATATCTATTTTAGTTTCTCTTTGGATTTCCTGATGGCAATAGCGCATTTATAATTTCTCTTTGTATTTTCTGTTGGCAATATCTCTCATAGTCTCTCTTTGTATTTCTTGTTAAAATCTCTCTTGTAATTTATATTTGGATTTTCTGTTGAAATATCTCTTGTAATTTCTCTTTGGATTTCCTATTAAAATATCTCTTGTATTTTTTTTTATTTCCTGTTGAAATCGCTCTTGTAATTTTTTATTTATTTCAAGTTGAAATATCTCTTATAATTTCTCCTTAAATTTTAATTAATATTTTTCCCTGGATACCAAATTAGACCGAAAACAAATGAATACGATATTCAATAGAACATTATATACATATATATAATGTCAATATTCGTGCGGTTTAAGTCGCTAATCATTATATAAATATATATTATATATATTTAAAAAATAAGCCATTAGGTAGATACTCGTAAATTTGTTAAGAATTTTTGAATTAAAATCCGTTGAGATGAGGTTATTAAAACAAACAAAAAATTGAGTAGCCACCATATTTAAACTGATAGCCAGATTTTAAAACTATGTATATGCATCGTCTTGTTTCAACGAACGCTCTTGACAAATTTTGTCAAAATTTACCCACGCAGTTGACAGTTATGGAGGTACAACCATCCGGACAAACGGACAAAATGCCAAATGGTCACGTTATCCCAAAACCTTGCACACACAGATGTTTAAGCACAGGGAATCCACTTCTTTTCTAAGTACCATGCATGCTATTTTGTGGCTGCCTGTACAGAACGCGAGTAGCGTGAGGTGAAGCTGTATATAATAGGGAACATGTTGGAAGAGAGGTCTTGTGGCCCGGCGTACAAAACACTTGAACGTTTCAATCAATCCTTCAACCATACACACGGGAAAAGATGAAAACACGTTTTGCACAAACATGAGTGGGTAGAGATTGCAGTCAATCACCAGGAGCAGGAAACAGAGATATACCTGTACTGTTAACTGGGAGCAGGCAACAGAGATATAACTGTACTGTTAACTGGGAGCAGGCAACAGAGATATACCTGTACTGTTCATCAGAGACCGACAACAGAGTTATACATGCTATGCTGTAATAATTGTTACTTATAATTTATTCACACCACGTACTGATCACTCTCAAAGCTGTCATTATAAATATCCGAATGCTCAACAGGAGTCGACTCGTCCCCTTGACTGGATGTTTCCATCGTGTCTGACTCGAGGGTTGCCGATTCCAGGAGAGAGGGTCCCTTATTCCAAGTGGAGGAGGAAAGGTGACCTGATTCTAAGTGAAGGAGGAAAGTTGACCTGATTCCAAGTGAAGGAAGGAAAGGTGACCTGATTCCAAGTGAAGGAGGAAAGGTGACCTGATTCCAAGTGAAGGGAGGAAAGGTGACCTGATGCCAAGTGAAGGAGTGAAAGGTGACCTGATTCCAAGTGAAGGGAGGAAAGGTGACCTGATTCCAAGTGAAGGAGGAAAGTTGACCTGATTCCAAGTGAAGGGAGGAAGGCTGTCCGATTACTAATGAAGGGGGGATTGGCCGGATTCCAAGTAAAGGTAGGAAGGTTGTTCGATTTCAAGTGAAGGGGGAAGTGGCCGGATTCCAAGTGAAAGGAGGTAGTGGACGGATTCCTGGTGAAGGTAGGAAGGTGGTCTGATTCCAAATGAAAGAAGGAAGGTTGTCTGTTTCCAAATTAAAAGGTGGAGGGGGGTCTCCGAATACAAGGGAAGAAGTTGTACAGTCAAAACATGATATAAGAAACATATATTTTATCTGCGATCAGCATTCATAAAAATTAACTCAATCATTAAAATTTTATGGGCATCAATACTGTATATTAAGAGTGACAGCTGAAAATGACACGCTTCGACGTATGGATATATGAAAGTAACATTAGTAATATTGAGAGAATGTTATTCATACTAAGATCCTACTATGTAGGTTGGGTTACTTTTCTTCGACAAACATTTTGATCTGGACTCGAATAATCTTAGTGGGATAAAATATAATGTATAACAGAGACTGATCTCCCGGGGATTCACGAGGGAAATGTCATATATAAAAATAACAAAGACTGATCTCTCGAGGATTCACGAGGGAAATATCATATATAAAAATAACAAAGACTGATCTCTCGAGGATTCACGAGGGAAATTTCATATATAAAAATAACAAAGACTGATCTCTCGAGGATTCACGAGGGAAATATCATATATAAAAATAACAAAGACTGATCTCTCGAGGATTCACGAGGGAAATTTCATATATAAAAATAACAAAGACTGATCTCTCGAGGATTCACGAGGGAAATGTCATATATAAAAATAACAAAGACTGATCTCTCGAGGATTCACGAGGGAAATTTCATATATAAAAATAACAAAGACTGATCTCTCGAGGATTCACGAGGGAAATGTCATATATAAAAATAACAGAGACTGATCTCTCGAGGATTCACGAGGGAAATATCATATATAAAAATACCAAAGACTGATCTCTCGAGGATTCACGAGGGAAATTTCATATATAAAAATAACAGAGACTGATCTCCCGGGGATTCACGAGGGAAATGTCATATATAAAAATAACAGAGACTGATCTCTCGAGGATTCAAGAGGGAAATGTTATATATAAAAATAACAAAGACTGATCTCTCGAGGATTCACGAGGTAAATATCATAAATAAAAATAACAAAGACTGATCTCTCGAGGATTCATGAGAGAAATATCATATATAAAAATACCAAAGACTGATCTCTCGAGGATTCACGAGGGAAATATCATATATAAAAATAACAAAGACTGATCTCTCGAGGATTCACAAGGGAAATATCATATATAAAAATTACAGAGACTGATCTCTCGAGGATTAACGAGGGAAATATCATATATAAAAATAACAGAGACTGATCTCTCGAGGATTCACGAGGGAAATATCATATATAAAAATTACAGAGACTGATCTCTCGAGGATTAACGAGGGATATATCATATATAAAAATACCAAAGACTGATCTCTCGAGGATTCACGAGGGAAATATAATATATAAAAATCACAAAGACTGATCTCTCGAGGATTAACGAGGGAAATATCATATATAAAAATAACAAAGACTGATCTCTCGAGGATTCACGAGGGAAATATCATATATAAAAATTACAGAAACTGATCTCTCGAGGATTCACGAGGGAAATATCATATATAAAAATAACAAAGACTGATCTCTCGAGGATTCACGAGGTAAATGTCATAAATAAAATTAACAGAGACTGATCTCTCGAGGATTCACAAGGGAAATATCATATATAAAAATAACAGAGACTGATCTCTCGAGGATTCACGAGGGAAATATCATAAATAAAAATAACAGAGACTGATCTCCCGGGGATTCACGAGGGAAAGAATATTATAAAAGTTTGTTTTTGTTCAACAAATTAAAATGTTGATGATATTAAAACATTTACTGTTTACGTATCTGAACGATGCATTAGTATGATTAGCTGATGTGTATTACTACAAGTGCCGCATCATTAATGTGTAAATAAAATGGAACGCGGCATTATTTTAACACACAGACATCGATGAATAATTGAACGGCCGTAAACAATTCCACCATATGGTTTTGCCAACAAGAACAAATGGATTATCGTACTTGTTTGGCTTTTATAGCCTCTCGTTATTGGTTACAACTTTTAAATATGTATTAACTTGGTGTATTAGAATAGCAAGCCGCTGATGGCAGGTGAAAACATCATTTAATTGGAAGAGCTTGTTTTAAGTTATTCAATTTGTTGGCTAGTTGGGGACGAATCGATTGACTGGATCGATTTAACTGTAGTAACACATGTGCTACTTTACCGTCATCGGGCAATCTAATACACAATAAGCACTCAGACCTGAGGACATTCAAAACTGGGTCATTCGAATTCTTCCCCTGAAGTTACGCAGCCTAACTTCTCAGAGAGCTGTCAGTGTTCTCTTCATCCATAGATCAGTAGGTAATTCAGCAAATCCCCCGTCTTACGGACCAATCAACTACCTCAGTTCATGGCGAGCGATGTTCTATCCACTAATACTGATCATCCAATGACAAAAGTCTCAAAATGTATGTCAAAATTTAAAAAATAAGTATTTGGTAACTACTCGAATGCTTAGAATGTTAATTAATTTAAATCACTTGAGATAAACTATTAAACCAAAAACCGTTGTAACGCCCACCATGTAGAGACTGATAACCAGATTGACTATCCGTTCTTGTATACCGCCCTGATAACCAGATTGACTATACGTTCTTGCATACCGCCCTGATAATCAGATTGACTATCCGTTCTTGTATACCGCCCTGATAACCAGATTGACTATCCGTTCTTGCATACCGCCCTGATATACCAGATTGACTATACGTTCTTGCATACCGCCCTGATAACCAGATTGACTATACGTTCTTGCATACCGCCCTGATAACCAGATTGAAAAACTACACACACCTCGTTCGGCCTTGGTTCAAAGAATCATCCAGCCAAATTTGGTTTAAATCGATCCATGCATTTGGCACTATTTTATTAATTAAAATAAAGTATTTTAAATGCTAATCAGCATCATAAAAATATTATTTAGGCCAACAAAAGGATGAATTTAAAACACAATAGGTCCCATATAATATATTCGAAAGCTGGTGCAGAATGTGCTCCTGTGGTTGCGGCATGAGTACAGGAACGAGGCGATGTCGGTTAAACGAAATCTTTGCTCGTGGAAATATCGGCAGAGGTTTTGGTGGTCGCGGAGGATTCGTTTGTAATCTCGTTCAAGATGAATTTATGTTGTGAATTGTTATTAGGAGGGGGGGAGGAACATTGTTTTATAATCCTTGAATTTAAAGGTATTATTATTTGTGCTCACGAGGATTAATCTTTTCCCAAGGAAAACCGGAAAATTGGAAACTCGATGTGGGTTTTCTGAACCAACAACAACGCAGCCTGCGGAAGATTATCAGAGCAATGTTGTATAGGTCCTCCCCTGCCCCTTCCCAGAGTACACAAATAATAGGATTTGTCGCTACAATATGCCGCTACAACTAAAGTTTAAAACCGAGAGCCCCTCACGGTTTATTACGGCTCTGTGAATGCGGTGTTGCCGAGAACGCGGTATTTGGGGCAACTTTTTAATCGTGTAAAGCTTGATTTATTGTTTTCTTGTATAGCGCGGTCTGTATCTGTCCCAAGATGCATCGCGCGGACATGGTAGCTGTGACCTGATGCCAGAACAACCGATAAACAGTGCTAATAGTTGCAAAACATCTCTCCTATTTATTATCAAATTGTTGTTTTCATCTGTTAAACCAAATAATGATGAGGTTAAAACTTCGCGTCATTTATTATTATTATTATTATTATCAGTAGCACCGCGTCTTACTACCCGTTCGGTTTATACGCACTTACGCTAATGTGTTAATGGTAGGGTGATTGTGAGATGAAATGGAGGACCTACAGTTTAACGTGGGATCCGAACCACGGTGGAGGCCTGGCATTCCCCTAGACCGCCAGGTCACCGACTTCGCGTCATTTCGAATGTTTCTCAAGAACATAACGTTTTTATATTTGCAATATGCTGTCGTTTAAAATTTAGATATACATTTTGGATTATTGAATAAAAAATATATATAGAATAATAAAAAACTGTATTACACCTATTGCTATGTTTTGGGATACCTTCCATTCGTAGCTAAAGTATAAAACACGAAATAGAACGTCTATAAAAGTACCAAGGCATCAAAACAAAAACTTTAAAAAATAATTTACCTTTCAATCGGCTTGGATATGGAATTCCTTACCATCAGAAGTTAGAGCTTTAAAATCGGTGTGTACTTTCAGAAAAAGGCGAAAGGATCATTTACTGAGAACCCAACTTTTTTTTTAAACTGAAAGTTCAATTTTTTATATATATAAAACTATAACAATAATTGTAAACCTTTAGATCTAAGCGGCCGGGGTTCAATCCTCGGTCCCGGCACAGATTTATCTGATTACCAAACCCTTCCTTCACCTCTGACAAGACATCTTGTGAATGTGAGGAATGCCAGGTCTCCACCGTGGTTCGGATTCCACGTTAAACTGTAGGTCCTCCATTTCATCTCACGATCACCCTACCATTGCACATTAGCGTAAGTGCGTATAACCCGAACGGGTAGTAAGACGCGGTGCTAATGGTCCTCCATTTCATCTCACGATCACCCTACCATTGCACATTAGCGTAAGTGCGTACAACCCGAACGGGTAGTAAGACGCGGTGCTAATAATAATACTAATACTTTAGATCTAAGTTTTAAGTAATCAATCTTCAATATTTTTTACCATTCAAACTCATGTAAAACACAACATGAACATAAATAATTCTCAACTTGTAAAACCAGCCATGACATGTGAAGACGGAGGTATTATATAGTTTCATAATTATAATGTATGTTTACAAAATTATGTAGAAGGAACATTTGAAAGCCTCCCCAGAGTAAATATTATGAATCTTACACAACATTCTAAAACTATGTTTTGATACGCTCGACAGGTTCCGGCGGGGTTAATTTAATTTTAATTTTATGTCCTTACCAGAAGAAGCTATAAGCTGTTAACAGACATAAAGTGGCTTTCGAACATTCAACTCTAGTGTAGACCTAAGTAATTAGGATAACAAGATACATATTGCAGTTTGCTTCTCATCACATCAGTCAGAGGGAACACACGAACTTTTGATGTTATTTAAGGTGGGACGGGAGGGGGAGGGGCCAGAAAGGAACAGTGTTTTTGCAGTTTTTATGGCAAAATACTTTCTTTGGCCTAAATAAAAAAAATATTGCTCTAGTAGAAACTTAGAGTTTAACTTTCTTCACACGGTAATATCAACCGTTGTTGACTATCTGTCATGAGCATAGCGGAATTAGATGAGAAACTCTTTAATGAGGAGAATAAGTTGTCGTTAAATTCCAGGATGGATATTAAACAACTGTTGATATCACTATACAAAGAAAATTAAACTATGTTTGTACAAAAGCAATAGTTTATTTATTTTTGCCAAAAAAAAAAGAGTGTTTTCACTGGTTTTTTCTTGCATCCCCCTTCCATGCCAACTTAAGCTGTATATTAAAGAACTAAGATATAAAATATTACCTTAAAATAGGACTGATAAAGTTGTCAAAGAGCGTAAAGGAATATAAAAGTTAAATAAGATTTACTAATTCACCACAAGAAAGCCTCGCTTCGTTCACAAGAGACATTACCGTCACATCATTTTAAAACATCGAGATTAAAAGTAAGTTAGTTTTATTTATATTTGAGATGTTTATGTAGTTTCTAAAAACTGTAAAGATTAAACGGGAATCTATTTCAAATGTCTGGTAACTAAGAGAGATTAATATTCTACTTTTGATGTTGACTTTATGTAACTATGCCTAATCTCGTGTTCGTTTGTTACTGAACGATGTAACAGTAAAAGAATGGTACGGTGCTTCGAACATTCTTTCTCTCTCTTTTTTTTAGCATTAAATAGAGACATTACTAAAATCTCGTAAGATTTGTGTGTGTTAATAGATTAGAAAATGTTGGTTTATATAAAAACATATTAGAGGTAATATATTTTTAATTTTTAATAGAACTACAATTCTACAATGATAAATAGTTCAGTATTCCATATGGTTGCAGATATATGATCAAAATGGGAAATTTATGCGTATATAAAGTAGCCTTAAAGTAATTTTCATGGGAAAATAAAAAATAAAAATATTTTGTTTGTGATGTAAAACATAGTTTATTTACAAACCTTAATCAAAATTGTTAGAGCAGATTTTGAAAAAAAAATCGAGTATCTATCTTTTATCCCCACAGTAAATTGCCCTTAAGCTTAAAGCTAGATATCTAATTCCAAAAACCCCTCGGGAGGACCTCAGGATAGCCCCAAGATACCAAGTTTTACCCCAACCGGTAAAATAGTTTCGGCTCTAGGCCGAGATGCAGACAGACAGACAGACGGCATCGCGGAAACCACTTTTCCGGTTTCAGGAGGGTCATGAAATGTCGACATTTATGATGTTTTCAAAATGTTTTCTTTGACGAACACAGTACTTCTCTCTCCGAGGGATCTAGAACGTTTTTCAAGAACATAACCATATTTGTATTGTTCTGTGTTTTAAAACATATTTATAATAATATTAATATTAGGGTAGATATATAGAGAGAGACAAGATGGCGAGCACTAGCGCTCCTGGTGCCGAGCTCTCTCAACATCTCCATAACGAGGACAGCGGGGAGATAAGACGCTTGCCAAGGAGTAGCGAGAGGAGGGAAGTTAATTCTAATTGTCGACATACACTACAGTGGCTTGGCTCGAGGGCAAACACGAGGAGGGTTCCAGGTCTGGCACCCTTGTGTACTATGAGTGGGTGCAGGATGTGAGGGCACTTCTATACACGTGGATATACTGCGGTACAGGCTGTGAGGGTACTGCTATACACGTGGATATACTGCGATACAGGCTGTGAGGGCACTGCTATACACGTGGATATACTGCGGTACAGGCTGTGAGGGCACTGTTATACACGTGGATATACTGCGGTACAGGCTGTGAGGGTACTCTTATACACGTGGATATACTGCGGTACAGGCTGTGATGATACTGTTATACACGTTGATATACTGCGGTACAGGCTGTGAGGGTACTGTTATACACGTGGATATACTGCGGTACAGGCTGTGAGGGTACTCTTATACACGTGGATATACTGCTGTACAGGCTGTGAGGGTACTGTTATACACGTGGATATACTACGGTACAGGCTGTGAGGGTACTGTTATACACGTGTATATACTGCGGTACAGGCTGTGAGGGTACTGTTATACACGTGGATATACTGCGGTACAGGCTGTGAGGGTACTGTTACACACGTGGATATACCGAACAGAACTGCAAACGAAGGCGTGCTTCTCATAATATGTATATAGGTTTATTTTAGTATTGTTAATTCGTTGTCAAATTCCACTACGCACTTCGGTATATTTAAGGTTGACACTAAAAAATATATTGTATCTATCTACCTAGCATAAATATTAATACACATAAACTAAAATTAAACTATACAAACTAACAAATAAACCCCTTACAAAACTATGGGTACATTCAAAATTAAGCTTAAACGAGCACACAAACTACGTAATCGATGCGGACAACCGCGGGCAGTAATATAACGCGTGTGGAGCCAGTGGAGAGTTTACTGCTCGTAAAATGTAACCAGCCTTATTCTCGGGCAGTAAGACCTTGAAACTGCCGCGTTTTTTCGGACTGACGCAGGAAATTTGAGCGCATGTAAGCCACCTTCCAATATTTACCGTTGGGTATTTTTTTCTAGCAGTAAAAACCTGCTCTTTGAAACAGTAAATTCATTGCCTAGCCAACTCTCAATTGCCACCCCCGCCCGCTAGAGACGCTGGTTGACTGAGAACCTCTCTAGAATTCCTCAAAAAGTGTGGTCGCACGGGATCTACACACTTAACATAACGACCTAGTACTAAACTGTCGGCATGATCCATATTTCAGGTGCAGAGCTTATGTTCACCTTCATTCTTGTACTGCTCCGCAGTATATGTTCGCCAGAACGCCCGAGGAGGACTCACCCGCGCGAGTTGAAGGAGCAGTTCGAGGGGACAAGAAGGGCCTGTTAAAGTTAAACGCGGTTAATTATTACCCCGTCTTCTTTCCGTGGAGGGAAGTTCTCTTTGAGAGGCAAAGGGAGGGGTGTAACATGGTTTCTATTTCTATAGGGGGAGAAGTAGTCCAGTGACTGGAAGTTTTGGAGGATATAAACGTGAGTGAATAGTGACTGGTAGAATAGGAGGATAGAGGCATGAGTGAATAGTGACTGACTGGTGTAATAGGAGGATAGAGTGCATGAGTGAATAGTGACTGACTGGTATATTAGGAGGATAGAGGCATGAGTGAATAGTGACTGACTGGTATATTAGGAGGATAGAGACATGAGTGAATAATGACTGACTGGTGTAATAGAAGGATAGAAGCATGAGTGAATAGTGACTGACTGGTGTAATAGGAGGGTAGAAGCATGAGTGAATAGTGACTGACTGGTATATTAGGAGGATAGAAGCATGATTGAATAGTGACTGACTGGTGTAATAGGAGGATAGAAGCATGAGTGAATAGTGACTGACTGGTATATTAGGAGGATAGAGACATGAGTGAATAATGACTGACTGGTGTAATAGGAGGATAGAAGCATGAGTGAATAGTGACTGACTGGTGTAATAGGAGGATAGAGGCATGAGTGAATAGTGACTGACTGGTGTAATAGGAGGATAGAGGCATGAGTGAATAGTGACTGACTGGCATATAGAGAATATAGATGAGTATATTGTACTAATAGATGGATATAGCTGTTCACACGACATCGAATGCACTGAAACAAAAGTAATGTACATATTACATGTTGTGTGAATAGGGTGTTCTCGAATCAAACTATATAATTTTGTATTATTTCATCTGTTGGAAATATACGGGTCAGTTTCTGCGGTTGAAAGGATTCAATTAAAATACTAATTAATATTTATTTCCCTCAAAGAGTTCAAACACAATATGAACCAGGTTATTTATTTAAATGTGCAATTTCTAGTTTTCGCAGAATATTTGCGATTCATTTGAAGCCGGTCGTGAAAAAATTAAACTCGAAATTAGGCTTTGTAATCAACGAGCACAGATTATGTGGGCTAATATTTGAAATTGGTCCAAATTGTCTTCCTAAGGATTTGAATAGATGTATTTGTGAATATTGCAGATTAGTATATAAATAATAATAGTTAACTATTTATATCAAATAAGATTAAATGGCGCTTTTAAATACTAAATATAAGTTTTTTTTATTATTTTTATACTTGATAAAAATATTACAGCGGTCTCTTATATCGCTTAAATATTTTGTCTCAACACAGATTGTTGACTTACGACCTTCTTAATCCACGTCTAACACAGATTGTGCATAATGACACAGACACACTTTGATAGTCTAACGCCAAAATCTAGCTATTGATTTATTTATAATTTGTTCAGATTAGGAAAATTACAAAAATCGACTTTTTTTTAACGCCACGTCTTACTACCCGTTCGTTTTATACGCTTATGTACTAATTACGCTAATGAGATATAGAAATTATAAAGGTTATATTTATAGGAAGCGTACCCGAATTAGCGTGGAGAGAGAGTGGAAAAACCATTAATTTTGTTAAAATCACCCTCAGTACACCCAACTGAGATTTGAACCTCGATCGCCCCGTCATCAGAAGTCTAGTCGAATACGAGAGTCGATCTTTGTTGTTTGTTTCAATCCTGTAAATTAAATGTAGCATACAATACTATAATATTGGTTTTACCTTATGTGTCATATATAACGTTAGACTTTCCCAAGACAAAAGGTCAGGGTTTGAATTCCTACAAAGTCAAATGAGAGTGATTTTCTTAAATAATGTGACATTCTTCTTTTTGCCGCAAATGAAGGCACACTTCCACTATATTCTACATTCCTCGTTCATTCTTGTTTCATTGCCATAGTTAAAATGTGGACATTCCGGACGGGTAGTAAGACGCGGTTGTTTGGGGAGAGTTCCCGCGGGAAGTGACGTGTGAATACCTGATATTTATCATCCAGGCGGTAATGAGAACACATTTCCTCCGCAGCTAAAACTAGTTCCGTATTGATTACAAACACAACTTGTGTTCCGAGGACCGGAGCGTATTGTGTTCAACGGCTCCTCGCACACAACTGCACTCCGAGTGGGACATAAATACCCATTACTGTGGATTAACACGTCCGCCGAAAAACAAAGGAAGAACTAAAATGCGTTCGTGTGACGAGCTTTAAGCCAATAACAAGGAATCAGCGCGGACTGCGCAGGTCGTTCTGCTCAAGTAGAAACAATCTCAGCTTTATCCGCGCTTCTCTATAAAATCTGAGTGGTAGGACCAATCGAATTTCCAAACCGGCCGACTCAATCAGTGCGCCTGCTGCCCCTAAGCCAACCCACGTCTTAAAAGCGCGATACAAAAAGACAGCTGCGGTTACTGTCGTGAAATGGTTTGAAATAACTCGTTAAGGCGGTCGCTTCGCTCAGCGAGAAAGTATCAATCGCTGTCAAGCCACACGACTTAAACATAATCGTCTGTGTCGTTTTTTTCGAACTATTTATTTATTCTGTCTAAGCTTATAATTACTTTGGGTGACCTGGTGGTCTAGGAGTAAGGTGTCGGACCTCTGTGCTGGGGTCCGGGGTTCAATCCTCGGTCCCGGCACAGATTTATCTGATTACCAAACCCTTACTTCACCTCTGACAAGACATCTTGTGAATGTGAGGAATGCCAGGCCTCCACCGTGGTTCGGATCCCACGTTAAACTGTAGGTCCTCCATTTCATCTCACAATCACCCTACCATTACACATTAGCGTAAGTGCTTATAACCCGAACGGGTAGTAAGACGCGGTGCTAATAATAATAATAATAATAATATAGTTCCTTCACTCACAACTACTCTTTGTTTATGTCAATAATAAAGAGGTGAAAGAAAACTACGAAACTTTTGGTCTCAAGGTAAAGAGGAAAGCTCGCTGCTTGATCTTAATTATCTTAAAATTTTATGTTTTGAACCAATAAAAAAATTATTGTAAATGTTAAAAGAAGGCCAAATCCATAGCCCTTTTCCATCAAGCCTAGTCTCACAGTTCCGGAAATAAGTCGTTGAAAATGAGCTAATAACCCATTTTTTTATATTAATAAAACTCAAACTATAGGGCTGTTAAGGGAAAAGAACGCTGTTGGAATCTTCCGACATTATTTTGGCGTGAGCCATATTTTGAAATAACGCGCCGTAGAACTAAATATAGCGTTCAAAACTCCCGCGCGGCAATTTCTAGCTTACCGGGACGGTCCCCTTAAATAAAAGGTGTATGTGTCATTCTTGTTCGGTGTTGATTTGTTTCACTACACAACATATTAATTAGAAAACATCGATCGTGATATTGATATAAAATATTTGTTTATTTACTAAAAATGTAATATATTGATAACTAACTGCGATACTCAAGATTGTGTTATCTATATTCAGCGAACGTGTGGATCAAGCTTCACACGAGAGAATGTGTACAGACCAATTTTCATAGGAACAGCCTTTAATAAATACAAACATATTTTATTGCGGCCAACAATAATAATATTTACTTTTATTAGTATTATTTTATAAGTAAATAATATCTATCAAAACTGACTTGGCGTATGAACACGTGGAAGTAGCTCCGATAACTTTTCCTTCCATCAAATAAGGCCCTTCATATGAAAATTGGACTGCAGCATAAGCCCCGACAACCCGCGCGATAGAGGATCGTAATAAGACCATTACTAGCACTCTAGAAGGTGTAATGATATCAGAGGACAAAGGTCCCTGGTTCCATTCCGGGTGGTTCTATGATAATACACTTAATGTATCTCAGGACCCGGTTGATAGTGCGGGAGTACCTGTCTTTGTGACGTCACACAGGTCAATGACTGTCAGACCCTCAAACCCGTGTTTCTATGTCTCCTGAAATATACATTAGGGCACTGGCCATGGTTCTATAGCTCCTGTAATATACAGTAGGGTACTGGTCATGGTTCTATATCTCCTGAAATATACAGTAGGGAACTGGCCATGGTTCTATAGCTCCTGTATTATACATTAGGGCACTGGCCATGGTTCTATAGCTCCTGTAATATACATTAGGACACTGGCCATGGTTCTATAGCTCCTGTAATATACATTAGGACACTGGCCATGGTTCTATAGCTCCTGTAATATACATTAGGGCACTGGCCATGGTTCTATAGCTCCTGTAATATACATTAGGACACTGGCCATGGTTCTATAGCTCCTGTAATATACATTGGGACACTGGCCATGGTTCTATAGCTCCTGTAATATACATTAGGACACTGGCCATGGTTCTATAGCTCCTGTAATATACATTAGGGCACTGGCCATGGTTCTATAGCTCCTGTAATATACAGTAGGGCACTGGCCATGGTTCTATATATATATGTATGTACCATAACATGTAATGCTGTCTCCCATTCTAGACTGGAGAGTCAAAGTCCAGCTCAGAGATGAACAACAGGGAAGAGAAACACAGAGAGTGGATGACAACCGAGAGAAAGAGAGAGAGAAGGAAGCGGCCCGCCCTGTTTCAACGCCCACCCTACTGTTATTAATGTTATTAGCTTTATTATGGAAAGAGCGCAGAATGTGTTTGAATTCAAATTACATCCCACTAATACTAATTGATTTATAGGTCTCAACCCTAACGACCGAATTTAATGGGCGGATGTTGTGGGTTTTGGATTACGTTTGTCGGCCTTCCAAAAATATTGTTTGGCTATCAGTCAGTTGGGGGGCGAGTGAGGTCAGAACCCGGGTATAGGGTGTTGTGCCCTTCTAAGTAAATACTCTGACTGTTACAGTCGTTGTGCTAGTAGCCTGGAACATCGTTATTGTGCTATTAGGCTTCTCCTGCTCCGTCAGGCACACTATCAGTGTAACAACCTCCCCTCCCAGCTGAGTCAGGCACACTATCTAGTGTAACAACCTCCCCTCCCACCTCATAGTCAGGCACACTATCAGTGTAACAACCTCCCCTCCCACCTCATAGTCAGGCACACTAACACAAAACTTTATGATCTGCCTCTACCGACTTGAAATGTCCCGTGAGGCCCTGTTCCAGTTTCTCACCTTGTAATAAAGATAAGCAGCGCCACTGCAGGTGACTAAATACGCCACCGTCATTGGATCCAGATTTCTCGCTGCAGGTGGCTTTGCATAGCACCTTCCATGGCTCCAGATTTATCGCCGCAGGTGGCTTGTTACGGCACATTCCTTGGCTCCAAATTTTTCGCGAAAGGTGGGGTTGTACGGCACCTTCCATGGCTCCAGATTTCTCGCTGCAGGTGGCTTGTTACGGCACATTCCTTGGCTCCAAATTTTTCGTGAAAGGTGGGGTTGTACGGCACCTTCCTTGGCTCCAGATTTCTCGCTGCAGGTGGCTCTGTACGGCACATTTATTGGTTCCAGATTTCTCGCTGCAGGTGGCTTGTTACGGCACATTCCTTGGCTCCAAATTTTTGGCGAAAGGTGGGGTTGTACGGCACATTCCTTGGCTCCAGATTTCTCGCTGCAGGTGGCTTTGTACGGCACATTTATTGGCTCCAGATTTCTCGCTGCAGGTGGTTTTGTACGACACGACACGAAACGCCAAAGTTAAGTGATCGGAAAAACCGAGTTCGTGACAGTCTAACATTACGAGCACGAAGATAAACAATTTTAATTATAGGTAGATTACATTCCTCCTAATTTCCCCTTACATTTGTTTCGACCTAATATCTCTCGTCGGCTTCCTTCAAAGACCTACAATAAAATGAATTCTGTCTCTCTTTTTGCTCCAGAGGTTCCTGGTACTGACGTTGTCTAGAGAGTATGAACAGTAGGAGCGAGGCAGTCTATGATCCAGAGAAAATTCACAAATTTATAGTTTGAAGATTAACTACCAATAATTTAAATACTTTTTGATTAACTTGAGAGAAATTGTCATTTGTTCATCCTCTTTATTAAGTTTCACTGCCCATTAATGTAAAATAGGCCGTAGAAAGGCACAAAAATGCCATAACAAAGCATAATACCACGTAGAAAGACACAATACTTAGTAACACGTCACAATACTCAGTAACAAGGCACAATACTTAGTAACAAGACATAATACTCAGTAACAAGGCACAATACTCAGTAACAAGACACAATACTCATTCACAAGGCACACTACTCATTCACAAGGCACACTACTCATTCACAAGGCACAATACTCATTCACAAGGCACACTACTTAGTAACACGTCAAAATACTCAGTAACAAGACACAATACCCAGTCACAAGGCACAATACTCAGTAACAAGGCACAATACTCAGTCACAAGGCACAATACTCATTCACAAGGCACACTACTCATTCACATGGCAAAATACTCGGTAACAAATCACAATACCCTGTAACAAGAAACAATACCCCGTAATAAGGCACAATACCCCGTAACAAGGCACAATACTTAGTAACAAGGCACACTACCCAGTAATAAGACACAATACTCCGTAACAAATCACAACATTCCGTAACAAGACACAATACACCGTAATAAGGCACAATATACCGTAACAAGGCACTATACTTAGTAACAAGGCACACTACCCAGTAATAAGGCACAATACTCCGTAACAAATCACAACATTCCGTAACAAGACACAATACCCCGTAATAAGGCACAATATACCGTAACAAGGCACAATACTTAGTAACAAGGCACACTACCCAGTAATAAGGCACAATACCCCGTAACAAGGCACAATACCCCGTAACAAGAAGCAATACCCCGTAACAAGACTCAATACCCAGTAACAAGGCACAATACTCCGTAACAAGACACACTACCCAGTAAAAAGCCATACTACCCAGTAACAATGTAGACTATAACGTAACAAGATACACTACCCTGTTTCAAGGTCAACCTAATATATTTAAAACAGCCACGGGATAACAATATACAAGTGATGTTGATTATGTACTTTCCCAATAGCACGCTGAGTTCCACTGGATGCTCATTAAACTACTAATTAACCTCATCAATATGCAAAATATAGCTCCATAAAGGAAATAATGTTTTCGTGTGAAGGACATTTAAAATCATTTTGATGGCTCATTGGGAAATAAATGGCGACGTGATATTGAAAATTCCGACAGCGCGCGTTATAATATTAATAAGTGTTGGCTGTGGTCGCTATCGTGTCCTGTTTAGTAATAATAATATTAATAATAATCGATAACATTGTTATCACGCGTTGCCCGATGGAATACGAAATCACCCAAGTTGGATATTAAACTATTGTTCAGACTAACTTATGAGTGGACATGAGAAAGAATGGTCAAGTTTATAATTATATTTTGTTTAGAGGGGAAAAAATCAAATTTATATATAAATTTATTAAATTGTTGGGACTTTACTATATTTTTACATTTAGTGTTTGTATGTATTTGCAATATTACTTATTAAAAACAATTCTTGAGGTTATAAGCTAGAAAATATGTTATGTGGGTATTCACCAAGTGTACTTGGAAGATTTGTAGGTTATCTAAAGTAGCCCCACGGCTTCTTTGGTGCTGACTGACAGCTCACAGCTGATTTCTGACCGTCAAAATTTAGGTATAGACCTAGATTTTGACCGTCAGAAGTGACAGCTGCTAAAAACATGTTTTTGCAGATCATATAGTTCGGCTTAGGGATACATAATTTGGTCTGGTAACTTTTCAAAGCTGTCAGCCAGCACCAAAGAAGCCATGGGTCTACTGTATCTATTATAATAATACAATGAAGCGCTTGTGTGTGTGTGTGTGTGTGTGTGTGT
>CABFVX010004566.1:0-22750 GCA_902151425.1 Timema shepardi | reverse complement strand
TAAGGATCCAAGTAGGTGTAAACGTACATAGCTAAGGATCTAAGTAGGTGTAAACGTACATAACCAAGGATCCGAGTAGGTGTAAACGTACATAGCTAAGGATCTAATTAGGTGCAAACGTACATAGCTAAGAATCCGAGTAGGTGTAAACGTACATAGCCAAGGATCCGAGTAGGTGTAAACGTACATAGTTAAGGATCCAAGTAGGTGTAAACGTACATAGCCAAGGATCCGAGTAGGTGTAAACGTACATAGCCAAGGATCCGAGTAGGTGAAAACGTACATAGCCAAGGATCCGAGTAGGTGTAAACGTACATAGCCAAGGATCTAAGTATGTGTAAACGTACATAGCTAAGGATTCAAGTAGGTGTAAACGTACATAGCTAAGGATCCGAGTAGGTGTAAACGTACATAGCCAAGGATCTGAGTAGGTGTAAACGTACATAGCTAAGGATCCGAGTAGGTGTAAACGTACATAGCTAAGGATTCAAGTAGGTGTAAACGTACATAGCTAAGGATTCAAGTAGGTGTAAACGTACATAGCTAAGGATCCAAGTAGGTGTAAACGTACATAGCTAAGGATCCGAGTAGGTGTAAACGTACATAGCTAAGGATCCAAGTAGGTGTAAACGTACATAGCCAAGGATCTAAGTAGGTGTAAACGTACATAGCTAAGGATCTAAGTAGGTGTAAACGTACATAGCTAAGGATCTAAGTAGGTGTAAAAGTACATAGCCAAGGATCCGAGTAAGAGTAAATGGACTTGGCCGCTTGTAGCTCGGTCTTTCCTCGCTCTTATTGCGGTAATGATTTAAGCGGATTATAAGACTCCAACAAATCACCTCCAAGAATCTGCTACTACCTCAAAGAGGTGGGATGCAACAACATCCCTAGTTCGGGACACCTTCTCGAGACCCACAGTCAGACCGGTACAATGTGTGTAGAGGTTCATGGCAGGGACGTTTTTTGTGAGCGGACCTTTTCAAGCGTAGTTACAGAAACCGGACCTTTATACATCAGGGAACATATCCGCGTAGCTATACAAGGTTTCGTGTTGGCTGTGTGACGTGTTTTACACAGCTTTATTCAGAAACAGCTCAGAACAGCCATGTGAACATATTGTTCCGAAACAGCTCAGAACAGCCATGTGAACATCTTGTTCCGAAACAACTCAGAACAGCCCAGAACAGCCATGTGAACATTTTGTTCCGAAACAGCTCAGAACAGCCATATGAACATCTTTTTCCGAAACAGCTCACAACAGCTATATGAACATCTTTTTCCGAAACAGCTCACAACAGCCATATGAACATATTGTTCCGAAACAGCTCAGAACAGCCATATGAACATATTGTTCCGAAACAGCTCAGAACAGCCATGTGAACATCTTGTTCCGAAACAGCTCAGAACAGCCATGTGAACATCTTGTTCCAAAACAGCTCAGAACAGCCATGTGAACATCTTGTTCCGAAACAACTCAGCACAGCCCAGAACAGCCATGTGAACATTTTGTTCCGAAACAACTTAGAACACCCATATGAACATCTTGTTTGAGAAAGTCCGCTATCCATCCATTAGAATATGGTTATTCAGTTGGAATGTCTAAAGGAAGCCACGTGTGTTAATTGTAAGCTTAAATGAATATAAATCGTTCTAAGCAGGGAGACCAGCTGTGTCTTATAAATTCTGTGAGAGATGACCCATCAAACGTTGTACATTTTTGCTTGACATTTAAAATTAAATACTATCAATGTTTCATCATACCTTAACAAATATTTTAAAAATGATGTTTTTTAAAATGTCTCTTCCCTTGGTTTGTTTCTCCGACATTTAACCCTGTCAGGTCATTTTTATTTCATCACTTTCTTAGGCGAAATATAAGATAGTACAGTCGGGTTTGTATTACTTGTTTGCGGGTTGTGAGGTTTGTAAGTGGCGCGTGGAAGGAGTGAAGAAGGGTAATGGGGGGTAGGAGTTGGAGTCTAAAGTCAACACACACACACTCCCTCTACGAGCTCAAACAAATGGTGGCAAGGGGAGGTTTCGTTGTCTCTTGTATGCTCTTTGGAGCATTGAATACCGCAGTTTTGTCTGACGTTCTTCACACTTTACCTCTGCTAGTGTCTTCACACTTTACCTCTGCTAGTGTCTTCACACTTTACCTCTGCTAGTGTCTTCACACTTCCCCTCTGCTAGTGTCTTCACACTTTACCTCTGCTAGTGTATTCACACTTCCCCTCTGCTAGTATCTTCACACTTTACCTCTGCTAGTATCTTCACACTTTACCTCTGCTAGTGTCTTCATCACTTTACCTCTGCTAGTGTCTTCACACTTTACCTCTGCTAGTGTCTTCACACTTCACCTCTGCTAGTGTCTTCACACTTTACCTCCGCTATTGTATTCACACTTTACCTCTGCTAGTGTCTTCACACTTTACCTCTGCTAGTGTCTTCACACTTCACCTCTGCTACCAAATGTGCACGTGTTTAATTAATTCCTCCCAATTAGCTGCAGATTTAAATGAAGACCACATTAAGATATTTGCAATCCAATTAGTCTCAAACACTCACAGCTTATTGTATTGACTGCTTCTCGGTCGAACTCTGACCAAGCTATCAGCGGCTTATCTCCGTTATTCTACTAGTCACAATTTTAAATTTATAAATAAACGTTGTATTTTTCTTGAAGCATCTGAGCCACTAAAATATCAGTTTACCATGAATATTTGTATAGTCGTTTTACATATTCTTGACTCCAAGCATACTTACTCTTACAAAAGAACTAATTTCATTCAAATATATCACTAGCCATTAAAGGACCCCTACACGATCAGTCAGACTGTCAGTCTGTCAGTACGCATCAGTATTTACAAGACCGTACACAGTCAGTCTCCGTATAATTAATGTTATCAGTCTCAGCTCCTGCGTGCAACAACATGGATGATAATAAAAAGGTGTGGGCAGTATTATGTTTGCTACCGAGACTGAAGGACACACGGTCAGTACTACTGTCAGTCTCTCCCACCACTTGCAAGACTGACGGACTGAAACTGATATTAGTCCACCAGTACTGCCCCTACATGAACAGTCAGACTGTCAGTAATAATAAAGTAATAATTGATACTGACAGTATGACTGACCGTGTTCAAGTTGAGCATAATTATCGTAAAAATAATTAATCTATAATAGAATATGATTGACATAACTTCGTAAGTTCTCCTCCCCCCATCCGTCCATAGACCAGTGTTTCTCAGACATTTACCAATAGGACAACTGTTAGGCGCTCCATGCACATGCGGACCACCCCGCCTTAACGAAGACGTAAATTATTTTAACGTACACTTCACTTACCCAGAAGAACAGCAATCCTATCCCGCCAGTTTACACTATGGTGATGCTTACAAGATATAGACATGGTGTAATACGTCAAGGAGAAAATCCTAACTTCAGGGTAAACGAAGTGAACTTGTTTATCAAGCAATAAAGGACAGCATTTTTATTAGACCTCGTTTATTATGCACATTTATATGCACGACTACGTGTAGTACAAAGTATTGTTGGCTTTAGAGAGTTAGGGTCAGTCTCATGGTCAGACTTAGTACGCCTCAAGTGCGGCGCTATACTAAATACAGGACAACACCTACCTAGACCAGAATGGGATGGGCCAGTCACATGGTCAGACTGAGTACCCTTCAAGTGCGGCATTACACTAAACACAGGACAACACCTACCTAGACCAGAATGGTGATGGGCCAGTCTCGTGGTCAGACTGAGTACGCCTCAAGTGCGGCGCTATACTAAACACAGGACAACACCTACCTAGACCAGAATAGAATGGGCCAGTCTCCTATGCGAGACTGACTCATTCCGTTCGAGTCAAGTATTTGGTTTCGAGCCGCACTTGAGGCGTACTCAGTCTGACCACGAGACTGGCCCATTATATTCTGGTCTAGGTAGGTGTTGTCCTGTGTTTAGTGTAGCACCACACTTGAGGCGTACTCAGTCTGACCACGAGACTGGCCCATTATATTCTGGTCTAGGTAGGTGTTGTCCTGTGTTTAGTATAGCGCCGCACTTGAGGCGTACTCAGTCTGACCACGAGACTGGCCCATCCCATTCTGGTCTAGGTAGGTGTTGTCCTGTGTTTAGTATAGCACCACACTTGAGGCGTACTCAGTCTGGCCACGAGACTGGCCCATTCCATTCTGGTCTAGGTAGGTGTTGTCCTGTGTTTAGTGTAATGCCACACTTGAGGCGTACTCAATTTGACTATGAGACTGGCCCTTAGCCTGTAAATCATGTACTCTTTAATTCTTCCACAAAACAAAACAATTATTTCTTCCTAATGGTCTCGTCAGCGAACCACCTGACACTCCACCACGGACCACAATTTGAGAATCACTGCTCTAGACTAACACTGATCCGACCAATTTTCATTAAAAAAAAAAGGGCTTTTAAGGAAATACAAACTTATTTTTTGCGGCCAAAATTGATTAAATTTCGTTATTTTATTAGTATAAATTAGTAGGTATTAAAGTGAGAGTTTATGGGACGCAATAAAAGGGCAGTGTTTATGCAGTTTTTATTGCAAAACATTTTATTGGCAAAAATAAATAAGATATTGCTCCAATAGCAACAAAGTTTAATTGTCTTCACATGGTGATATAAACATTTATAAATATCTGTCATGAGCATAGCAGCATTAGATTAACAAATTTTTTTTAATGAAGAGAAAAGTTGTCGTTAAATTCCAGTATACCATTGACAGATATTCAACAACTGTTGATATCACCGTGTGAATAGAATCGAGCTCTTGTTTCTACTGGAGAAATATTTGATATCTTTTGACAAAAAAATAAAGTTTTGCTATAAAAATTGCAAAAACACTGCCCTTTTATAACGTCCCCTACATTCCCACCTTAACAATATCTATCAAAACCCGCCTCGGTGGCGTAGTTGGCTAACGCGCTTGTCGTGTTGAGCTCTACTACTGAGGACGGGGAGATCAAGGTTCGAATCTCGGTCGGGTGAACTGGGGGTGGTTTTTCCTAAATGGTTTTCCACTCTCCCTCCACGCAAATGCGGGTTCACTTCCTATAAGTCAACCTCCCTAATTCCTAATCTATTAGAGTAATTAGTACTTAAAGCGTATAACCCGAATGGGTAGTAAGACGCGGTGCTAAATATTATTATTATTAATATATATCAACCGCGATATATGATAATTAGATTAATTCACGCATGAATACATTATAGCAGGTAGATAGTAACTTTTCAAGCTGCCAGATAAGGTCCTTCCTATGGAAATTAGACTATACTCTAGAGCAGTTTATAAAACATGTATATTCCCTAACCAACTATAATTTGTTAGGTTAAGTTGTGTAGTATTCCCACTATTGATATGTTAAGTTCAGTCATATACGCTATACTTGATCCGCCATTATCCAGCTTGATGGAAAAAAGTTGAAAAGTCCTGCACGTGGTAATTAGATTAATGCATTAGTTAATGGAACGGATTTTTTTCCTTGTTGCTTTTATCGTAATGAATATTCAAACATTTTAATCATCAAACTGTCGAAAAATATTGTAAATAACCCCAGAGTAAACACGAATTAAATGAGGAAAGAGCATAATCCTTTCAAGCCTAATCAGAAAAAAAAAAGTTATCGATCATTGATGGAGCCCATTAACTCAGTTTCACGGTAATACAAACACACACAATTTTATATTTCAATTTTCCATCCTTTAAAAATAATTGCAACATTGTTAATAAAGAGTAGCTTTATGGAGTTTTGAACACAGAAGGGGGTAAGCGGGGGGCCGGGGGGGGGGTGGAGTCTCGGTTGGATGGTGGTGGAACACAGTTCAGTACCAGGTAAAACCATTAATTAAAACTCTTTCAAACTTAAGCTGATGCGCTAACCATTTATTTTTTATCCCTGAATTTTACAATGTGTTCAGGTTATATGATATATACTCTAGTCGAGTAGGGATAAGAAAGGAAGCATTTTATAGGTGTATTACCCGAATTTGAGTGGGAAAACGTTGAGGGTAAAACAGACCTTAGTAGACCTGACCGGGATTATAACTCCGATCCCTCCGTCTCCAGCGGATCGGTCTAACATAATGGTGACGCCTTAGACCATTCGACCACCGAAGCGGTTGCTAACCATTTTAACAAGAGGGCGTGACACCTGCACGATTCCAACATGTCGACTTGTGTTCAGAAGCTATGCCATAGCTGGTAAATATATACACGATGAAACTATAACACACAAAGTTAACACAAACACAATGTAAATTGAATCTTACATCCTCCAAAATAGTAAACCTGCCATAAAAAATTATATACATATTAAGTTTGAGATAAAACGAGGCAGATCAAATTTAATTTAATTCACTGTTCTTCCGCGGTGACTAGGCTACAACTCTCTGGCTATATGCAGAGGAGGGCACATCTATTGTATAATTCGTCCTTTACCCTACACGTCGTACAGTTGTGTGGTGCGGGGTGTATTAATATCAAATGCAGGGGACACTGGAAATATCCAGGTAATCTATTGACGCCGTCAGATAGATTCGAATGGAAATATCCATGTAACCGTTGACGCCGTCAGATAGATTCAATGCTACATTTAATACAGCTGTGTGATGCGGGGTGTATTTACATCAAGTATAGGGGACACTCTAAAACCCCATATAAACCATTGACGTGGTCAGATAGATTCAAATGGAAATATCCATGTAACCATTGACGCCGTCAGATAGATTCAAATGGAAGTATCCATATAAACCATTGACGCCGTCAGATATATTCAAATGGAAATATCCATATAAACCATTGACGCCGTCAGATATATTCAAATGGAAATATCCATATAAACTATTGACGCCGTGAGATATATTCAATACTACTTTTAATACAGCTGTGTGATGCGGGGTGTATTAACATCAAACACAGGGGACACTGGAAATATCCATTTAAACTACTGATGCTGTGAGATAGATTCAATACTACAATTAATACATCCTGTGAAGCTGGTTGTATAAACATTAAATACAGGATATACTCTATTCAGGTATTTATATTACTACCACTGTAAGCTATGTATAACACAACAATTCATCCAGGTGTGTGATGCGAAGGATATTTTAATCAACCAATTTATTGGGGGGGGGGAATATTAACATTAGTTTATTTAAAATAAAAAATGTTTTTAATACGTAAATAAGTTCACCTTAAAAATATTGAAATAGACGTTTGTGTTTGGGTTAGTCGGAATTCGGCTCGAAGGGGGGGGGTTAAAATTCAAAGGTTCCCAAACTAGTATTGTTTATCCAATTAAAGTATCGTTTCTTAAGATAATTACTAACAAGATATGCATTTTAGATTTGATCTAGCCCTTGACATTAACAGTGCAGCCTATCTTTGACATAGCAGCAAGTCATAAGGGATTCCTCATTTTAATGTATTTAGAATAAAACCCATTCATTTTTAAATAATTCTAAGACTAGCCAAGCTACAATGACACAAATCTTGTTACTTTCTCTCCGAGCTGTCAAGAGAAAGTATTGTGATCGTCGAAAAATTCAAACTCGAGATTTTGATAAATGTCTACGTTGCATGACCCCATGAAACCAAAAAAGGTTGTTTTCATGGTGTTGTGTGCCCATCTGTCTGTACCTATAGTTACTGAGCTACAAGTAAATATATACATTTTTAATCCAGCTCTTTGAAAATTAATTTTATTCTTATGCTCTTTGGCGGACAAAGAAGATCTTTCTCCTTTCTCAATTTTTCTGTAACACTGTTCCTAGTTCCTAATGCCATCCAGTAAGAAATAGTGTACTTTTTATTTTATGATAGTTTGTTTAATATTTAGCACCGCGTCTTACTACCCGTTCGGGTTATACGCTTTAAGTACTAATTACTCTAATGATTTGGGAGTTGGGAAGGTTGAATTAGAGGAGGTGAGCCCGCATTTGCGTGGAGGGATAGTGGAAAACCATTTAGGAAAAACCTCCCCCAGTTCACCCGACCGAGATTCGAACCTCGATCTCCCCGTCCTCAGCAGTCGAGCTCAGCACGACAAGCGAGTTTGTTTAATGCTTTCATAACAATGTATAGAGCTATTATTTCGTTTCACAAATCTTACGAGCTTTTAGTAAATGTTTATTTTAAGATAAAAACGAGAGAACACCTATGTGGTGCGTCGTACCATTTATTTTATCTTGGGGGAGAGTTTTTTTTTTCTTGAATATATATGTTTATATTGTCTACAACTCATGTTTTTGGTTTATTTACGAAAGTGGCCTACAGGAATCTTTCTGCCAGGATGTAGATTAAAAATTCCTGTGAAAGCATATGTCTATATGGAATAGGAAACAAGAATTTATTTTGAAATTCAAATAAAAACTATCCAGGAGATAATAGTAGATTGAGGAAATGTTATCTGAAGATAGAAAAAAAGGCAACACAAAGGCAATACCTCATTTTATTTTTATTTATATTTCGTAAATTGGCGTATAAAATAATACTTGGGTGCGTAAATTTGATTTGCAGCCAGCTTAGAAAAATAGCTATGAAGTCGTTAAGGTCCGCCTTCCTCTTAAAAGTGTATTAATCTGGCTGTAACCTAGAAAGAGATTCTAAACATCAAAATATCACTCAAGGGATTCAAATACCAAAACATCACTCAAGAGGATTAAACACCAAAACATCACTCAAGGGGATTAGACACCAAAACATCACTCAAGAGGATTAAACACCAAAACATCATTCAAGGGGATTAAATACCAAAACACCATTCAAGAGGATTAAATACCAAAACACCATTCAAGAGGATTAAATACCAAAACACCATTCAAGAGGATTAAATACCAAAACATCATTCAAGAGGATTAAACACCAAAACATCATTCAAGAGGATTAAATACCAAAACATCACTCAAGGGGATTAAATACCAAAACATCACTCAAGGGGATTAGACACCAAAACACCACTCAAGAGGATTAAATACCAAAACACCATTCAAGAGGATTAAATACCAAAACATCACTCAAGGGGATTAAATACCAAAACACCATTCAAGAGGATTAAATACCAAAACATCATTCAAGGGGATTAAATACCAAAACATAATTCAAGAGGATTAAATACCAAAACAGGATTAAATACCAAAACACCATTCAAGAGGATTAAATACCAAAACATCACTCAAGGGGATTAAACACCAAAGCGTAGCTCAAGGGGTTCAACCACAAAAACATCACTCAAGGTGATGAAACACCAAAACATCACTCTATGGGATCCAACACAAAAACACCACTCAAGAGAATCCAATTAGTTTTGTAATAATTGCTATGTGCTCATGTGAATAAATCAATCAATCAATGATTGATTGTGATCACGATCTTATTAATATTGTGCGTACAATGGCGCGTGGGTGTAAAAACTTGAACTTTTTTTTGTTTGCCAAATTAAATTAATTATTCCTCCAGTACAAACACAGAGTTTAATGTTCTTCACATAGTGATATCCTGTCAAGGGTGTCCTGGTATTTAACAACAACTTTTTCTCTTCATTTAAAAAATGTCTCGTCTAATGCCGCTATGCTCATGACAGATATTCAACAACTGTTGATATCAACATGTGAAGAAAATTAAACTCTATAATTGTACTTAAGCAATTTTTTATTTATTTTGGCAAAAAAAAAAGGTTTTGCTATAAAAACTGCAAAAACACTGGCCTTTTCTCGCGTCCCTTTGCACCCGAACTTAAGGAAATCTATAAGGAATATAAATTCCTAGTTAGTTAATCTTATATCCACGTACGGACCTACCTTGGCAGAAGAGCAGCCTAAGGACCAGAAATAAAATTATGTTCTCCTTCCAGTCCATTTTAGACGTAGGCGACCCCAAATATCTTCTGAGAAGCTTCTTAACGATTCCGATTTGGAATAAATACAATCACTCTACTTCCAATCTCTCTCTTTTTTTTTTTATAGATCACTGAGAGAATTTTATTTGCACACAGTTAATAAACATCCACATTTCTTTTTAACTTGACGACACTCATTCCTACACCGCTAATTTTTAATTACAAATTTCCAAGATCAAATAAAACAATTTTTAAAAAAAAAACACTTTGCTACCAAGATATTGGGGTAAATTTTGACAGAAATCAGGTTTTGGCGGGATATTACTCTAAATGTTCAATTGTAACATTTAAGATCGATTAGTAGCAAAAGTAAAAACGTTTAAATTATGGAGCGCGAAATACTTAAAAAATTAAATCACGACCCACTTTCGAAAGACAGGCCGGTATTTCGAATACAGTTAATTCCTTAATGTCTACGTTAATTAAAATACTAATTACCGGCGAGCATTACAACAGGTAATAAGGAAATTACAACTCGTAAAACGACAGCAGCGCCAGTGGAAAATGTCTCTTTTTTAACGTTCTCTCTCTGCGCACTCACGTTCGTAACTGGCCAGGTCGGGTCGCCCGCTAACCCACAGTCGTTGGTACCACTGCGCGGGACTCCCGCTCGTCTCTAGATCGTGCGCGGACACCCGCTCGTCTCGCGGCCATGCGCAAAAGTGCCGCCACCACCCCTACGAAAGGGTAGAGGGGTGGGTTGTTTAATTAAACTTGCCTGGGAAAAGTTGAGGCTATTGAAACTAGGTTTGTATTCGTGGGCGTGAGACTGGAATGAGCATGTTTCCGGTTTTGGCTAAGTATTGTTTTCGGTCTTAACTCCTTAAGGTAAACAATTTATTTAGTCTCTCGAATTTATGGATTGTTTTAAACGCATCACTGAATCTTAAAGTATCAAATCTCAGTTCTAGGTTGGGTTGTTTTTTTAAAAATACCTTTTTGTTAAACTTAGCCATAAATAAAAATAAACTTCTGAATATATTTTTCATCGAAATTGGAGACCTTTGGGCTAATAACCTTAACACGGAGAGAACTTAAAGTTAAATATAAGGCCGGGTCTACACTTTGTCATATCCTAGTAGCTATCAATCTAGACCTGGTTCCGATACATACGGACGCGGTTGAGACTAAATTCCGGATGATCCAATTTTCGATCCATAGTTTCTATCATTCTTGTGTTCCTGACCCTCGACAAGTGTTTGGTTCGGACCAAGTCCAGACATGTCGTATCCTCATCCTGTGTGGACCCGGTTTAAGATAGTAAGATCAATGGAACATCATAATTTTATTGCACAAGTTTAACACGCTATAAATATTGATTCGATGATTTCAAATCATTACAGTTCACGAGTTATTTGGGGTCAGACTTGCTATTTTATGCTGTTTTCGTACCATTGTTAAGGTAGATTAATTAACGTATTGGGCTGAAATATTGTAGAACTAGACATTCATATGAGGTGCACCCAGTGAAATATTTATTATTGTTATTATTATTATTGTAATTATTATTATAACAATAATGTCTCAACTGTTGGCCAGCACTTTAATAAAGGAATATGAAAATGAAATAAATTAATATTAATATTATAAACATTTCATTCTGTATATCTCATAAGATTGTTTAGTTTGTATTGTAATATTGAAGTATTAACGTATCTGGCCTAAAGCAGACCTGACGTTAGTGACACATTCAACCACCAAGCACTGTAGTCGATACGCGATTACGATCAGATAAATGTAATCACTGTTATCGCTTTATTATAACACATTTGATGTTTCTGATGATAACGTCTTAGGAGAAAATAAACTGTAGTGGAGAAATTTAAACATTTATATATCTCGATTTTAATTCGATATATTTAACTGAACCTCTTTTTTCTTCTTTTCCCCCCCAAAAACGGAAAAATTCTCGCCAAAATAAATTTAAGAAAATCTTCATCTAAACACCCGCCTCAGTGGCGTAGTTGGCTAACGCGCTTGTCGTGTTGAGCTCGACTGCTGAGGACGGGGAGATCGAGGTTCGAATCTCGGTCGGGTGAATGGGGGGTGGTTTTTCCTAAATTGTTTTCCACTCTCCCTCCACGCAAATGCGGGTTCACTTCCTCTAATTCAACCTTCCCAATTCCCAATCCATTAGAGTAATTAGTTCTTAAAAGCGTATAACCCGAACGGGTAGTAAGACGCGGTGCTAAATATTATTATTATTATTATTCATCTAAATTTTTTACAAATTCAATTTTCAAAACGTTAATTTTTACATTTTACATTTCTACCCGGAACATTGACACCTTTTGAGAAAGGTTGGGACTTGTACCCCTCTTGCAAGATCTATTTTTTCGAAACCAGGACTCAGCTGTCCCAATGAACCGGAGTTACTATGGTAAAGATTGACTTTCCCACGATTTAGTGGTGGAGGGGGGCGGAACCAGGGGGGGGGGAGTGTTTTATGCAGTTCCATTTTTATTCCGGTTTACGGTCTCTGGACTGATTGACACGAGTCAAATGGGCTACAAACCAAATTACATTTCACCTTTTTTTACCGTTGTTTTGCTGGCGTACGTTCCCTGGAAAACATCCAATGCCCTCTGTACAGAGAGATTTTGAGTTCAAACTATATCATAAAAATAGAGATTTAAATCATCCATTCATCAGTTAAACGAAACAATGAGTTTGTAAATATGAAATCTATAAAATTAACAATAGCCACTTTATTATTATTATTATCAGCACCACGTCTTACCACCCGTTCGGGCTATACGCACTTACGCTAATGTGTAATTTTAGGGTGATTGCGAGATGAAATGAAGGACCTACAGTTTAACGTGGAATCCGAACCACGGTGGAGGCCTGGCATTCCCCACATTCACAAGATGTCTTGTCAGAGGTGAAGGAGGGGTTTGGTAATCAGATAAATCTGTGCCGGGACCGAGGATTGAACCCCGACCGCATGCACAGAAGTCTGACACCTTACCCCTAGACCACCAGGTCACCCTTTTTGTTACTAAAGTTACTAAAACAATTTTAATATATCAGTACTTAAAGTCATGTAGTCTGCAGCCGTCACTTTTGATATATATATTTAGCACCGCGTCTTACTACCCGTTCGTGTTATACGCTTTAAGTACTAATTACTCTAATGGATTAGGAATTGGGAAGGTTGAATTAGAGGAAGTGAACCCGAATTTGCGTGGAAGGAGAGTGGAAAACGATTTAGTAAAAACCTCCCCCAGTTTACCCGACCGAGATTCGAACCTCGATCTCCCCGTCCTCAGCAGTCGAGCTCAACACGACAAGCGCGTTAGCCAACTACGCCACCGAGGCGGGTTTTATATAGTCAAAATCTATAAAATAGCACAATTAATATAGTGAAATAATATCAGTGTTGGCCTCAAAGAGATATGTTTGTATTTTCTAAACTGTTCTTCCAACTAAAAGCTGGATATGTGTGACCACAACGAATGGAATTTAGATTAGACTTCTCCACGTGAAAGTAATATTTATAAATACCATACCTTGAGTGTACAGTAGCCCCATGGCTTCTTTGGTGCTGACTGACAGTTCACAGCTGACTTCTGACAGTCAACATTTAGGTATATACCTAAAGTTTGACTGTCAAAAGTGACAACTGCTAAACACATGTTTTTGCAGATCATATGGTTCGGCGTAGGGATACATAATATGGTCTGGTAACTTTTTAAAGCTGTCAGTCAGCACCAAAGAAGCCATGGGGCTACTGTATATTAATAAGAACTAATATTTAAACAAATTGTAATTAATAACCGATAATCTTTATAGTGCTGTACTTTTTATTTGTGCGCCGTGTCTTAATATCCGAATATTTACACTGATAAAAATAT
The DNA here is from genome assembly GCA_902151425.1 of Timema shepardi. Classification (NCBI taxonomy): domain Eukaryota; kingdom Metazoa; phylum Arthropoda; class Insecta; order Phasmatodea; family Timematidae; genus Timema; species Timema shepardi. The sequence continues at coordinate 8,952 of CABFVX010004566.1, read as the reverse complement.
GAAGACGGTATAACCTAGAGGTATTGCAACACCATTGGCGTTATGGGAGAATGGAAAATCATCCAAGAAATCCAAACCTCAGTACTACAGAACTTGATTCGAACCCCCCAACCAACAACAAACCAGGCCAGACAAAATTGATACCACCTTAGCCTGCGTGACCATTGATGCGAGGAGTGAGAAATATGAGGTCCAATTTTTATGTGTCTACGTGCCATATTAAACATCGCTGGTGTGTTTATTTTTTGTGCTGTAGAAAACCATTATTTACTCTTCAATTGGTGAAATGATTAAGTTAGTTTGTAAGTCGTGTTGAATGATGTTCTAACATTATTGTTTCATTTAAAATACCAACACGAAGTAAATAAAAGCGTAAACTAGTTAAATAACTCAAAACCAAGTGAACGAAACTCGCGAAAAGAAATGAAAATGGTAGAAATTGTCTCGTAGACGTTCAGTTATGACGAGATATTTAGCTATACCACGCGTTATTTCAAAATACGGTTCACGCCCGAACAAATTCGAAATATTCCAACAGAACCCTTTTCCTTAACAAACCTTTATTTTGAGTTTTATTAATAGAAAGAAAAGAGTGACAATGTAACCTTGGCTTACTTATTAGCATATTTGCGGATCCAATAGACCATTTTCGATGAAAACGGGTTTATATTTAGCCTTCTTTTGAGAAACAGTACTTTTTTATAAGTTCACAACAGAAAATTTAAAAATATTTGAGAACTAACAGCGAGTTTTCCTCTTTACCTTGAGATAAGATTTTTTCTAGTTTTATTTTCTCTCTGTTTAGTAATGACATGACAAAGGATGGTTGTAGGTGCAGAGCGAAAGGGAGTATAAGTCTACCCATAATAGAGAAGCAGTTCCAGAAAAAGAGCCAAACCATTGTCTTCTAAACCATGTTGCCCGACAGCGAATGATAATTATCGATTACCAAGGAGGCCGCCTTAACAAGACAATGATTATAAAATATTGTTTATTGTAATTATGTGAAGACGCGCTTCATATTTATTTAAATGAAATATCCACTCGCTGGTGGTATTAGAACCCCTACCCTGCCACGAGACAATCCTTGAGGACACTGATACCTCACGTTTTCCACCGATCAAATAGACACGGCCATCTTGAAAGCGGCGAGACGGGAAGTCTTTTATTAGTCGGATTGAAGTGAAGAAAGACTGGGTGTTTGCTATCCCCGTGATAACAGACCAAATAGTATCCCTTGTGTTTACTATCCCCACGATAGCGCGGTGTACAGTATCCGGGACAAAGAGGAGTTCATTTTCTCGACGCTACGGTAAACAAACACAACCAAACGTGTACAGTTTGTTAATATCGTTATTTACTAAAGTCGAGGTTTGTGTCCGACCACAGATTGCGGCGGCTGAGAGTCTTGGAGCAATTGTGTTAACTATTGTATTCAAGAACCAGTTTTATGGGAAATTGCTGAATAGTTACATGAACCAATATTTCTATCCTATTGTGTAGTTCTATGTTGCAATGAACCATCCTAGAGAGTGTGCTCTTGACCTCAGTCTATGCGTTCTGGGACGGTTAGCTGTTTGGAGAAGCTATCTCTGCTGCCACTGGTATGCGTCACTCATCTGTATGGACAGTATGTTATTATTATTATTATTATTAGCACCGCGTCTTACTACCCGTTCGGGTTATACGCTACTTACGCTAATGTGTAATGGTAGGGTGATTGTGAGATGAAATGGAGGACCTACAGTTTAACGTGAAATCCGAACCACGGTGAAGGCCTGGGACAGTATGTTAATCAAACTAAGCTCTGATATAACTGTTTCGGTTCACACGCACCACTACTTATTTACTGAAACATTGTGTATCGGACCTAAAATCCCGTGATAAACAACGCTACCCCTATCTGAGGTAGTTGGACCGTGCTAAAAGTAATATACCGGTTACCTAAATGTCAAATTTCTTCTGACATCGAGGTCAGTTCAATATTTTTGAAGTGATAGAATTATTAAAAGCAACTAATCCATCTCGTATTATTCAAAACGCCATGGATTATCCCATAGTATCTTGTCTAGAAACAATGCTAGTAACAAATAATTATATATGCCAGTATAGATTCGAACATGCTATCAGTAACATAGCATTATACTTGTTGGTCTAGGTACGAACATACTACCAGTAACATAGCATTATATTTGTTGGTCTAGGTACGAACATAATACCAGTAACATAGCATTATGCTTGTTGGTCTAGGTAAGAGCATACTACCAGTAACATAGAATGCTTGTTGGTCTAGGTACGAACATACTACCAGTAACATAGCATTATGCTTGTTGGTCTAGGTAAGAACATACTACCAGTAACATAGCATTATACTTGTTGGTCTAGATACGAACATAATACCAGTAACATAGCATTATGCTTGTTGGTCTAGGTAAGAACATACTACCAGTAACATAGCATTATGCTTGTTGGTCTAGGTACGAACATACTACTAGTAACATAGCATTATGCTTGTTGGTCTAGATAAGAACATACTACCAGTAACATAGCATTATACTTGTTGGTCTAGATACGAACATACTACCAGTAACATAGCATTATGCTTGTTGGTCTAGGTAAGAACATACTACCAGTAACATAGAATTATGCTTGATGGTCTAGGTACGAACATACTACCAGTAACATAGCATTATGATTGTTGGTCTAGGTACGAACATACTACCAGTAACATAGCATTATGCTTGTTGGTCTAGATAAGAACATACTACCAGTAACATAGCATTATACTTGTTGGTCTAGATACGAACATATTACCAGTAACATAGCATTATGCGTGTTGGTCTAGGTAAGAACATACTACCAGTAACATAGCATTATGCTTGTTGGTTTAGGTACGAACATACTACCAGTAACATAGCATTATGCTTGTTGGTCTAGGTACGAACATACTACCAGTAACATAATGCTTGTTGGTCTAGGTACGAACATACTACCAGTAACATAATGCTTGTTGGTCTAGATACGAACATACTACCAGTAACATAGTACTATGTTTGTTGTTCTAGATACGAACTTAGCGCCTGTAACATAGCAATGGGGTTGTAAAATGATGATAAAAAAACATAATATACAAAAACTGGCATTATTAAATTTCGGTTCTACTATAAAAACTTGGTCAACAAACCCACAATACCGCAACTACTGTTGTTGTTTGTGAGTAATTTGTATCATTCATTGCCGCCGGGTTAAAATAATCCACTTTGTTCCAACAACAGGCCGCATTGGCTGAACAATTGAGGTTATGTATCGTCACTAAACAAAATAATAAAACATGTCGAACAATTGTTGTAATCGCAGACAAGACCGTGGAGTGTCGCACTCATGATAATGAACAAATGAACGACTATTAGTTCTGTTTGGGAAGTTTATCTTGCCCAGATTTATGATAATTACCCCCCTCTTTCCCTAACAATTGTGTGATCCGACCCAACAAACATAAACCAGAGTAAATTAAGCGTACCCCGACCCGGAAAGTGTTCGGGAGAGGAATATGTTGGTGGGTCGTATTTCCAGCAGGGCCAGCCAGTGCACTTTGTCTTCTAGGGATGTTTTATTATCTTACATCGCACAGTTGGCAGCTCTTGCGCCATGTGTGTTAGGGAATATTTAGTAGGGTTGGGAGAAATGTTCGTTGAAACTGAATTTTGGTTTATTAGAGAAATGTACCGTATTTTGTATGCCACATTAAAGTTTGAATTTTTTAGAATATCCCAGTTTAAAGAGTATTTGGTTAAACGTGGGAGCGAAATATTGGATTCCTCAGGATCTACTGGCTTGCCATAGAATCTATTGGCTTCCCTTATGGCATATTGGCTTCCTCAGGATCTACTGGCTTGCCATAGAATCTATTGGCTTCCCTTATGGCATAATGGCTTACCACAGGATATGTTGGCTTCCCCTCAGGATCTACTGGCTTGCCATAGAATCTATTGGCTTCCCTTATGGCATACTGGCTTCCCACATGATCTATTGGCTTCCCACAATATATATTGGCTTCCTCAGGATCTACTAGCTTCCTCTCAGGATATAGTGGCTTGCCACAGAATTTATTGGCTTCCCTTATGGCATACTGGCTTCCCACATGATCTATTGGCTTCCCTCAGGATATATTGGCTTCCTCCAGGATATACATACTTCCCTCATGATATATTTGCTTCTCTTAGGATCTACTGGTTTAATCTGATGTGTTCCTATGTTTCATATAGTCACGTGATATTACTACAGCAGCATATTCGTATGGTCATGCGATATTCATTCAACATCATTTGCTGTGTCGGTGTTTTCATCGCAAACATTTGGTGTTGTATTTGTCCTAAAATAATACATCTTCTGTACGGGTTTGTGTCCCGGAGAAGTTCAGTGAGGGTGTATTATGTATGGGAACACGGGGCTGTAAAGTAAATGTGTGTAAATTAATTCCGGCCAACTGAGCGTGATTTCATTATCCTGAATGTTAATAGCGCGAGCGAGGCCTGTCCTCAACTCCTCCCAACTATTTATGACCGCCAGTAAAACAGTTCTCTTGTCGGCGCTAATTGAGCTACATGGAGCTAGTCGTGTGTAATACTTCATAACCTACAGTTTGCTCAAGAGGAGCAGGGAAAACGTCCAATCAACGGCCCGTGTCGGTCCAGTTGCTTATTTTAATGTGCCGCATTGTGACGTAACTAACACTCTGAGGCTAACGAGTGTTTAGTGAGACAGCCTCCAAACCCACGTGATCATTCATTCGTCCGTTACTTTCGCGCTGGTTGTGTGCGCGTGTTCGTTATAGCGTGTGTGGGCATGTTCATGAGTGCACGTGTGTGTTCACGAGTGTGTATGAGTGTGATCTTCACACTAATTATAAGATTAGGGCCAGATTGTGTTTACCAATAAACATTATAAAAAAAATTCTTCGATTAGCTCATCCTTTCTAAACAAGGTCTGAGTATACCCAGAAATAAACAATTTGCAGAATGTATGTAAATAGATCAAATTAAACCAGACAGAGAATTGAATCCAGCCGTCCGGATTTACGCGCCAACCGTTCTACCGACTGAGCGATCTGAAATCTCCTCCTCATGAATCCAGCCAGACTTATGGGTTCAAATCCCTGTGCAGGTATGATTGTTTTTACATCCACACAAATACTCCATCAGAATGTAATCTGAAAAGACGTGTTTGTTTGAATGTTTAACATAATAAGTGAAATATAAAGCTCAGTTTTATCTACCAAAGTTATTTAGTTAAATTGGATTAAAATTTAATCAATCGGAAGAAAATTAGTGTCCAAATGGGGCCAAAATATTATAAAACAATGAGTAGTTTTTTTTAAGCACCGAGTCTTACTAACCGTTTGGGTTATACGCGTATGTACCAATCACGCTAATGGTTTTAGGAATTTAATAAGAAGTATATCAGCATTTGCGTTGAAGGAGCGTGGAAGACCATTTAGGAAAACAATCTTCAGTAAACCGAACAGAGATTCGAACCTCGATCTCCCCGTCATCGGCAGTCTAGTCTACTGCGAGAGTAGCGCGTTAGATCACGTGGCCTCCGAAGCGGGTAATATGAATAGTTAAAAATAAACAAAACATGTACAGCTGGGGGCATTAAAATATCGTATTTTCAGTTTCTGTCGTACCGGGACACAGGTATATTTTGTGAACGATACTGTACCTATCTTTTACAATTAGGTTGCGCCACTTTACGTTTTGCAGCCATTTTTTCATCACTGTTATGTTAAATAAGTGTTTTAAGAATTCACTGCATTTTAGTACCCGTTTGGGCTATGTGCATATTTAATTACTCTAGTTAAATGGAAATAGGGATGAGGAAGGAATAACTTTACATGAAATGTGGCAGAATTCACGTGGGGGAGAGAGGAAGAAACCATTTGGTAAAATACCTCCTCAATACACCAAATTGGGATTCGAACCCCGATCTCCTGATAACTGGCAGAGTGGTGCGTGTGACCATAATTTAACTCGTTATGGGAAACGTAATCATAATAAAATTTACCTTAATTTAATTGATTTAAACTCTCACAAACTAATGTTTAAACATTTGGAGTGTAAAATGTGTTATTCATAATCCTAAATTTAATTCATTTCTTTTAAAGTAACCATAATAAAATTTAACTTAATTTAGCAGGAAATGTAAGTATATTCATAAATATAGTTTTTACCTCTAAAGACATAATTTGTATAATTAACATATACTTTTTTAATAACTATTTTAATAAAAATAGAAAATGTGTATATTAAATTACTATTTTTAAATATAATATTTGATATAAATATTAGAGCTATTACACAAAGCGTTCATTATTTTACGTGGCTTAGAGTGTACAAAGTTTTAAAAATAATGAAACCACTTCTTTATTAACATTAATATAAATAATTGTGCTTACCTCTAAAATAAATTATGGATTTTTAATAGATAGTCCATTATAGGAAATTAAATCGATTTGAAAAACACTTTTTAATTAATTTTATCTCACACAGTCTGTATGCCAGTCATCTATTAAAAAACACTTAATTTAAATAAATCGCATGGCAATATTTGACTAAATTAAGTTGATATTCTATTTCAGTTAATCCCCCGGGATTCGAACGGAAGAATTTTAGTCAAACCTTACGACATACTGGAAGTGTAAGACTATTATCAAATTCTAAAAAACATTCTCAAAACCAACTATACTCAAATTCGAAATGATCGTGATAAGTTGGGTGATCACGAATCTCCCTCTGTTTGTATTCTCATCTTTCTCCTTTTAGCGTCCTCTGTGTCAGCCTTGTTGGGCATCCATCGGCCTTCCATTAAAAGGATTTAAAGTGGAATAAACGAAACTATAAAGGAACATTATTCAAGAAGAGGAACGAAAGTGAAGTGAAGGTGGTATGCTGTAATTTGGGACTGGCTGCGTACGGAAGCGCTCAGTTTAAAACCAGCGTGTTCTACAGTGGGTGTGAGTACAGCCCAGTGTAACCAGGTAAGACACAGCTGTCATAAAGCCTAGTGCGCGCAGATGGCTTTCCGGTAATCCACTAGCTGAGCTTATAACTGTCGGTGACCTGGTGGTCTAGGGGGTAAGGTGTCAGACCTCTGTGCTGGGGGTCCGGGGTTCAATCCTCGGTCCGGCACAGATTTATCTGATTACCAAACCCCTCCTTCACCTCTGACAAGACATCTTGTGAATGTGGGGAATGCCAGGCCTCCGCCGTGGTTCGGATTCCACGTTAAACTGTAGGTCCTCCATTTCATCTCACAATCACCCTACCATTACATATTAGCGTAAGTGCGTATAACCCGAACGGGTAGTAAGACGCGGTGTTAATAATAATAATAATAATAATAATAATAATAATAATAATAATAATAATAATACACACGGTGTAATCAGTGGCGAAGTTATAGGCATTGTGGTTTATGAAAGCGTTAAAATGTCTGAAGAAAGCAAAGTTCCTATTCGTAAGGAAATAAGATCATTTTCTTTGAAACTACGAGATGACTAATCAAAATTAATACATACGGAGGCGAGGGTTAGCACAAAGAAAGGACGGGTGGTTAGTAAAACGGTATCTAAGAGCATCACCAACCGTAATGAGAATAAATCCCAAGCCATTCGAAGGTGCGGCAGAAGGGAGCGTGATTAATTTTACAGTTTATATAAAATTGAATTATTTTTTTGCCAAAATAAATCAAATATTTCTCCAGTAGCAATGTAGAGTTTAGTTTTCTGCACATGCTAATATCAACAGATCTTGAATATCTGTCAAGAGGGTCCTAGAATTTTGTCAAACTTTTTAAATAAAGAGAAAAAGTTTTGACAAAATTCTAGGACACCCTTTATAGATGTTTTAGAACTTTTTATATTATCATGTGCAGAAAACTAATCTCTATGTTACTACTGGAGAAATATTTGATTTATTTTGTCCAAAAAAATGTAATGCTATAAAAATTACTCGCTCTCCCTTCTGCCGCAACTTAACTTTTGGGCTTAATAGCACCAACCATGCAGTGCGCAGACATGGCAATGCGTGAAGTTGCACCAGAAACAGTAAAACTGGAAATACCACTAGCTTTACAACAAACTTCAGGATGCCATAGGTATTTTTTCCGTGTATCGGAGTGGCCAGTGGCCAATGAAACAAAAAGATACTTGGCCCAGTCAGTAAGTCGACCAACCTGTTCACAAGAAGCCAGTAACTGACCCTCAGCTACTGAATTCATCAACTCGCACTTACACGTGTTGTTCTCAAACCTAACCTCAAGTCATCAAGCAACGCTCCTTTTATGAACCTCTTATATAACCGGAAGTGGATATGAGCCAGGATAAGAACCTCATGTGGTCGGACATGTATGTTTGTCGCTAGCTCATGTGACATAAGTTGTACTCGAGCAACGGAGATATGCACGGACCTAAGTTTCCTCTTAGTCAGCCACCGCCCACCACCCCTAGCTTTCACGAACTTGGGATAAAAGAACGAAACAATAAGGAACGCCAACTTGAGTTATTGTTTTAAAACTAAAATAAAGAAAAAGTTGAAGGTATCCCTGTCCATTTCTATTCCCGGTTGTTTATTAAGATGACGCGGTCCTCCCCCCCGTTCCCCCCCTTTTTCCTGTCATCTTCCAACGATCTAGCTTGTGACGAGAGAAGATATGACCCAGCATTAGGAAGGAAATGTATTCACTAAGGCTTTTATTATAATATTGAAGTATTCATATACAGTATATGGTCTACAGCAGACCCCGACGTTAGTGACACATTCAACCACCAAGCGCTATAGTCAATACCCGAGTGTGAGATGAGAACAGCTGTTGTTATTATTATTATTATTATTATTATTAGCACCGCGTCTTACTACCCGTTCGGGTTATACGCACTTACGCTAATGTGTAATG
>CABFVX010004565.1:0-57852 GCA_902151425.1 Timema shepardi | reverse complement strand
CCCCACCCCCTCAGAGACGGAAAAGATTTATAATATGAGAGAGAGAAAGAGAGAGAACACACCTCGCGCGTCCGCAAATCCCCCCCACGCCCTCGGAGCTTTGCTTCTCCCTCCACACCCCGGAGATACCACTGCCCTGAAAACACCGTGCACATTTAAAGGGCTATACACCTCACCCCTACTCTCCTCCACCCTCCATCCATACACCCCGCTACTCCCCTGAGATACCGACGCCCTGTAGAGCCCCTTTATACCCTACTTCTACCTGATTATAATTTTGAAATTCCAGTATATTTCCAATATATATATATATATATATTTTAAGAAATCCGGTATATATGAAAGGTACTCAGAGACAAACAATCCCTATTTCAAAATAATATAATTATAGAAAGTTAGGGTAGGCCTAGGTCTGTCATAGTTAAGTATTTTTACATCAAGAATCAAGTATATTAATACATTCAACACTTCTCTATAGAGAAGGCGTGGTAAGACAAAGAATATATAAAGTAGATCACCAAGAATCTTTATTAGATCCACAATTAAATATGCAAAGACCAAGTACCCGAACCTAGCTGAGTTAACTATCAGTAAACTAATGTATTACAATTATTGACGTTTAGGGAGTTAAGAGTTAAGAGTTTCCTTAATGTAAAGGCGCTGCAGGTTGGAAAAGCCAAAGTGGCAAAGCTGACTTCTGGCCTGTCGTCTACATCTAGTTGGCAATTAGTCGCACAATGTCTGCCGAGGAGGATTTACTCGTTGCTTCAGCTGCGTTCATAATCATTGAAAATTATGAAAAAATACGCAAACGGCGTTTTTGGGTGCGTCCAAGCCTTCAAAGAAGAGCACAATACGGAACTAGTGACTTAATTAAGGATTTATTATTGGATGACGTAGACGAATTGAATCTCGAGTACAGATGTGGATGTGGTTTCAAAAACCTTTTTCGTATGAAAAGTGGTGACTTTGAAGTTCTTCTGAATAAGATAGCTCATATCATCAAGAAGGAAGACACACCCTTCAGAAGATCTATTCCTCCAGATGAACGTCTTGCAGTTACTCTGCGATTCTTAGCGACGGGAGATTCTTACCACTCGTTAAGTTACACGTTCAAGATTTCAAAGCAAATAATTTCAAACATCATCCCGATTGTGTGTGATGCAATTGCCATTGTTTTACAGGACTACATCAAGGTATGAAAAAACAAAATCAATTACAAATCAAAAATGTATTTAGTAAACATGTGTCTCAAGTTTATTACAACAAAAATAGAAGAAAAGTATTAAACTTAAATTATAATTTTGAAGAGATGAGGTGGGAACTAGAGTGCCATAAAAATATTGTCCATAGAGTCACTATCCGTTAGCGAATGGGGAGACGGCGTGGGGCTTATTAGAGATTGTGGCGAGGTCGTTTGCATTCGTCCGGAATAAGATGGCTGCTCAAAATTTTGGTTTGAATTGGGACATACAGGTGCCATAGGGACAGAAAATTGTTGCTGTATATAGTTCGGTATCGGGTAAAAAGGCTGTGAGTAAGTTGCGCTCAATGGATTGCCGTTGTCATACTCACCCATTTCAGCTTCAAAGAGAATATTGCTAATTAGGTGTTTTACTATTGTTTGTGCATTTGACGATGGAAGGTCTCTAATACGCGGTCCAACTTGATCTCCAAAAGACTTGTACTGGTCTGTCACTGTTGCATTACGTCCTTGAATCTCTCTCATAATGGAAAGAGCTTCTTCTGTAGCTGAAGTTTTTTGTTTCTTTTGCGAGCCTGGCCGAGCAGAGGGTGACTTTGGCAACCTTTTATTTTGGTTTTCCCCGCTTCCAGATGCATCTTTACTAGCCACTTGGTCCTGGTTGACATTCTGAGTTTCGTCTTAAATAATATCTTCATTCACAGTTGTATTAAAATCCTAAAAACCAAGAAAGATTTGTGATTAATAGGGAGGTAACAGGGACTTATTGTAAATTTAAGAAAACTGCAAGATTGTTATTAATTTGGGTCAGATGCCACAAAATGAAGCTGAGTGGAACTTTTTGCAAAAGAGTTCAATGATAAGTGGAATTTCCCAAACTGTTTTGGAGCCTTTATGGGAAGCATATCACTTTGCAATAACCAATTAATAGTGGTACCGAATATTTTAACTACAAGGGGTTCTTTAGTATAGTCCTCTTTGCGGTGGTAGATGCATACTACAACTTCATTTATGCAAATATTGGTTGCCAAGGAAGGATATCAGACGGAGGTGTGTTTAGTCAAACAACATTCAAAGAATGCCTTAAGAATAACACAATGCATCTCCCTCCCCCTAGTGCAGTTCCTGGAAGAAGCAATACAACACCGTTTGTTTTTGTGGCAGATGATGGTTTTCCTTTGTCAAAAAACACATTATAAAACCATTTCCAGGAGCTCAAATAAAGGGATCCAAACAAAGAGTGTTCAACTATCGGTTAAGCAGAGCACGTAGAGTGCCCGAGAATGAATTCGGGATAATATCTTCTGTGTACTGCATACTACGGAGACCTATGCTATTACAACCAGAGTGGGCTAAGAACATATTGATGGCAGTACTTTATCTGCACAATTACTTAAGAAAAGTAACTCCAAATCAATATACAATCGCCCGGGACATTCGACTCTGAGTGCTCGACCACAGGTGAGATCAATCCGGGAGTTTGGAGACAATCGCCTTCAAATCAAGCATTGGTTAACATTCCCAGGACTTCAAGAAGAAGCATTGATGAAGTACAAGTCGTCAAAAATGAATTTGCATAGTTTTTAACTTCCCCGGCTGGAATAGTACCTTTTCAACACGAAAAATGATAAGCCCAAAGCTGAGTGTATTGTATATTAATTCCTAATAAAAATTACGAATTACTGTGTTGATTAATTACTTTTATATATTTACCTGCGGGATTGTATCCGTCATTCCTTTTGGTTGATTTCGATCTTTGAGAAAGAGCATATTGTTGTAGCAGAACCATTTACTTTTGTACACATCATCACTTCCCGCACCAGACTTACTTGACTTTCTCTCCTTTTTTATTTCTCGTAAAAAATGACACACCAAGTTCTTAATTTTTCTTGAAACTTCCTCTTTATCTACACCAAAGCTAACAGCGATTTCTAGTAGAGCGTCTAGTTTTTTTATTCCTGTCTTTGTACGCTTTCAAACGACAGTCCCACAAAACAGTACGATCTCGGTATAGGTTAATCAAATCACACACTTTAGCGTTTGTCCACTCCATGACCGAATACGGTGCTGTCCAAGACACAACTGAAACCGCTTGGAGCCAGCGGTTGGCACGACCCCAATTCCCGCTCTCGTTGACTTTCTTTGTAGAAGACCGACACTCAAGCGATTTTCGTTGGCGCACCGTTGGCTCGGCGGCACATGCCAGCGGCCACGTCTACATAGTAGTGGCTTTGCCAACCTGGCAGTGCCAACGGCCAACCGCGGCATAGTGTGGACGCACCTTAACAAATGACATGAAGTTGACATTGGCAAAAGGCCGTTTTATTATCAGCGATGATGATCAAAAGGTTAACAATATTATGTTTATTGATTGCGGACAGTGCGCAATAGCAAATAATCCAACAACATTTATCGGGAAGCAAATAAATGTACTTAATTAAACAAAATTATACAAGGTTACAGAGCACTGTACGCATTAATCAAGATTAAAGAACATTCATAACAAGTTAACAGAACCAATTCAAATGTAATCAAAGTTAATTATGCCAAACAATAATCTAAACGAAATGAAAGCTGGAATACACCCTATCGTCTAAACAACATGGCTAAGCCATTCAAAAGATACCTATAGAAATCGGAAAGTAATTTAGTTAAAAAATCAATGCATATATCTCATAGCTTATACATAACAACTAGTATATTTTTGATCATAACTACACACCTGGCTACAATATTTATAAGTAAAGTTATTATTCTCATCTAAAAACCCGTGAGGTGGGGGTAGCCTACACACTGAAAAACTTAATATCCTTCTAAATTATTTACTTAGTTTATAATAGCATTTGAACATATTAATCTCATTTCCCAAATTTCCCAGACGCGTAGAAATTGGAAAAGTGGTATGAAACAATATAAATTCAATCTAGGCTCACAACAACTGTGAGAATATAGCCAAACAAAATATAGTGCAAGATATCGCACAAATATTAAATTTCATAATTAGACTTGCGAATACTACATATGGATTGAATTGAAAGGCATAACACCAAAACATGGTCGAATTCAAAATAAATCTAATTACCAAGGAAATCAAATTTAGTAAAAACATTAATAAATAAATATGCCGAAACATTATCAAATTTAATCCCTACATAATTTAGGAAGAGTTTAATAGTTCTCTAATTTAAAAATATATATAGAAAAAAATCCAAAATAATGCACATTTACATGTTGTAAGTTCCTAAATCCTAAATACATCAAATAGTAATCGTTTCGTTCTGGGTACCAGCTTATATTTCACTTAGAACAGTGGGGGAAAATGAGGGGGAAGTATTCCATGACAAATGAAGTCATCATTAGCTAATCAGAAACGGCACTCGCATCGACGCCTGCGCACAACGTCAACATTATGACTTTGAAGAGGTATAGAGACACACGTGATAGCGCTTGGCACTTTTTTCCCCAAGATTTAACGTCTGCGCAGCGTCCTCAACTCAGGGATAAGCGAACATAATCACACGGCATTCCGAGTCTTCTTTCTAGTATACTCGCAAACTTGAACGATGAACATTGTTCTGTGTTGACGTGCGTGGAGGATCTATACAAGGCGTTGATTTCCCGGTAAAATGGGGTGTGTATACACCTTTTTTTATGTGGCGGAGGTTGGTGGCGAAGACACTTTGTAGCCACGGTACATAATATGTTCTAGTATATACTAAGGATGGGACCCGAGAACCTACAAGGAATATTAATTGATACAAGACTTAAATCGTAATAATTTTTTTTAAATGAGTACTAAGTTTGAGTTATTTTTTAAAAGTATTAAAATAGTCAAATAGTTTGTTGTGGTTAAAACCAAAATAATGATAGGAAAAACCTAACAACCAAACCCCAGATCATTAATTTACCATTTAATGTAAACAAAATCAGAAGTGAAGGAAAACAACCTAGTTATTGGGAAATTTAAACACTTATGCTTACAATATTTTCTAAAATCCAAATTTTAATTAGGGATTTGATAAAAAATGAAGTTTCGATTTGAAAAAAATGGATCCGACCCATCTTTAATACACGCGCGCGCACACACACACACACACACACACACACACACACACACACACACACACACACACACACACACACACACACACATATTACATTTTTTGAATTACCTATACCACCGTCGACCTCGGTAAAAGTTTGTTGCAGAGATCAACTAGGAATTTTTGAAAATCTGCTCTGAACTGAAGTGTATTGATGTCTTTAGTTCCTCTCCAAGCTGCTGATGTTGCGAACCCAATATCTACAGTAGGGAGTGATTTCATGTTGGATTGTTTCTTTAAATCAACGGCTAGCAATTTTTTGTAAATATTTTCTGAATTTATCACATTATATTTTTAATCCTGTTCATCAAGTGTAAAAGTAGTTTATTTAGATCTGCTGGGCAACATCACGATCGTAAAAACTTACTTTAAAAAAATTACTACAAGAAGAAAAACTTCTAGCAGAAGAATGTGTCATTAATTGATTAATAGCCCACAGTATTTCAGTACGAGAAACTTGATCATTGACAAGGAAGCTCTGAATAGAACAACTAGATCTAGTTTCAGGTTTAAAATCTACTTCTTGGTCATTAGCACTAAAATTGACATCTTCATCTAGGCCTACAAATGGCACTGCATTTTTTTTTTGCCGTAGGGACTAAGTCCAATATATATTTTTTGCTCCCACTAGCAGCTTTCACTCTGTCAACATACTTTTTTCCCTTGGCATGAGATCGGATTGAAGATATTACAATGTTACTTACATCAATGTTAGTTTTAATTTTATCACAATTCATTTTTTGTAACCACAGCCAATCTTTAAACATTTTACTGTTCGTCCAATCATCTTTAAAAGAGAGTTTTCCTCTGAATTTACTCATTTTTTCTTAAATACAAAGGTCACAAGATACACAAATGGGATCTGCAGAATACTCACACCAGGTCAAGTTTAGAATTGGTAGTTTTTTCTTTTGGCGAATATAGAAGGAGAAGAGGGAGATGAAGTGAAGAACACAACAAATACTGTACTGTGCCATTGGAATGTCAAGGTGAGGTAGGTATACCAATAGTTTGAAGGTGTTTGAAATTGATCAGTTAGTAGTAACTCATCACTTGTAATGGTTACTGCTGGAAAAAATGTTTGTGGGGGGGGGGTAAAGTGGAAGTTGGCTGCTAGTGTAATCAGAAAAGTTCTTTTTTCTTTCTCTAGAATGCAAGGAGGACGGGGGAGGGAGGTCTTAGTGTAGAGAATGAGAATAGAAAGGTTAGCAAGTGAGGCAAACATCCCCACTGCAAGCTCATCTACAAGATCAACTAATTGTGTGGCAAACCAGATAGACCAGAGGGAGAGTAATTGAGGGATGGCCAAAAAAGAACTATCAATAGTGCAAATAATATCAGGGGTCTCAAAATGCTTAATCCACATTTCACTCAATACAAAAAGGCTGAATATTTTTCCAGTATCTGATTCAAGATTCCAGTATTTCAAGTATTAAAATTAAAATCAAGTATATTTCAAGTATTTCCAGTATTGGTAGACATCTCTGCTTGTATCTTTAAAAATCCAGTATGGACAAATAAATAAACTAAAAAATATAGTTGCCTAAAGGTTCGGGTTCAAGGCTTGATTATCACTCCAAATAAAAAAAAATCAAGGATCCCCCTCCCCACCTTATAATCTAGAAACGCTTAGAGTTACGAAAAACACTGGTTCACCCCCTACCCCAACCCCCAATATATTTCGTGACACGCCCCTGTATCTAGGTTCCTACAACCGCACCTCCTGATATTCTAGAGGCATCCAACAGCTGTTAGGACAACTGATAGCCTGTCAGGAACAGATGAATATAGGACAAGATGAATTGAAAGCCAGCTAAGAGGGCCAACTAAGGGACAGTCGTGAGCAGACTAAAGAGGACTCACAAACTTATATAGGGACACTGGCAAGCCCTTTAAGGAACGAGTTTGCTACTGTATTAGGCCATACTAGGGAGGACTTGGAAGTGAGGATCGCTGTCTCAGAACAACGGGTCTACCTTGAATTAGCCGAAGTACAGAAAAACGCTCAGACTATTCTGACCGGGGTGCATAAGGGAATGGAGTCGAACCTTATGGTGGTGAATGAGTGATTAAAACGCCAAACCACGCTTTTAGAGAAAGGGTTGCACCCACTGAACCTAGAAGTGTACACGAAGAGACTAACTCAACTAGAGACTACCACCACCGTACATTCGGCAATTTCCAGGCTGTATGAAAAGAGTAGGGGCTACGTTTGAGCCCAGGAGAATCTCTAAAGCAAGATAGGTGACGCACGCAGACGATAGTGGACCTACAGGGGCAAGTACAGAGCATCGGCGAAATGTCAGGAACGGGGTACAACACAGGTCTCGACACTTTCATGTCACCCTTGCTAAATTTATTAGGAGAGCACTCGATGGAGAACCGACTTCCCCGGTTCAGCCACCGGAATCAACAGAATCTGGTACTGCACATTACGGCCCTAGAAAAGTTGTTTGAGGGATACCACCTCTCTTTCAAAGAGAAGGTGAAACTTGCTGGCAACTCTCTTGTAGGTGATGCCGTACCTTGGTGGTCGGTTAGTAAGGAGGGAGTTACAGGATGGACGGATTTCCAATTGAAGTTACCGGGAATGTTAAAGTCGGCCGAGACACAAGGAAAATTGCGCGCTAAGCTACACGCGTCCCGATACAGTGAAAACGGAGGGACACTAGAGAGCTACTTGGCGGACATTTACGCCAAGAGTCGCCACTTTAAGTCACCAATAGCAGACACAGAAGTTGTGCACATGGTGACTCACCAGTTGCCTCTAAGACTCAGAGAGTTGTTCATCGGGATTACATATGAGCCCCTAGAGGAGTTAAGAGCGGGTCCCCAGAGACTTAAAGCGTTAGAAGAAGAACGGAAGCGTGACCGTGGTGTGTCGTCCGGGTTTTCACCCATTAAACCTTATAATGGAGGATTTAGGAGGGATGAGCAACTTCATGGATCACAAGAAGGATCCCACCCAGAAGGACTCTGGTGGAGAGACAAACCCCCTAGAGTTGACCAGGGTGGTAATGTAGGTTGTGATAACTCGCACCAACGCCACCTAGACAGTGGACCTAATGACAGGGGGTGCCTCAATCCTGGAGCGGGGGAGTGGAGCCCACCTCGAGATAACGGATCGAATGACCGTAACCACCCTTAATCCCGTGAGAGGGACCATGGGTATAATAATGGACTCAAACAATCCTCCCAACAACAACAAATACAACATTCATCTCACCAGAACGATTCTACAGCTAGGGATAATCATGGTTACCAGGACCTAACCCATCACCCTACTATGAAAAAACTCCTCGACCTTTTGGTGTGAACGAAGAAAATCGTGAACCTGTGGCTTAAGTGGCCCAGATGGGGCGCAGGTTGTACAGGTTCTGGATGCAGAATTGGCTAGGATAGAAGGAGCTAGATATTTTAGAGTAGGGAAGATTTATTACAATAGGATAACTAGGAGAACAAGAAAAACATGAACGGAAGAGATAGGGGAAGTACAAAAGAAAGAAGGAGAGCGAAGAACACGAGAGGAGAATAGGAAAAGACACACATTTCATTTCACTTTATAAGTTATATATTTTTTCATGAATTCCGACAATTTTATTTTATTTAGTTTGGTACATGATCTTAGGCTGACTAAAGCAACTATAGGACACGTGCATGGTAGAAGAGAAACAAACCCCCAACCCTCTGCGAACCAGCTTGGCCAAGTTATAAGACCGAGACAGCAAGTTTGTATTCGTCAAGGTGTTAAGCCCGCACAGTTATTGTGAGCCGGTAGAGCACAGCAATGGTGACTACAAGGTGTGTCATTCCAGGATCTCGTGTGGACGACCTTTCCTGTGGGACACTTCTTTTGAATGAGTTAGATGCCTGCACTTTCTCTGGGCCTTGGAAAGTTGTTCCAACCTTCTCAGTGAAACGCTTTAGAGAATCTAGTCTGAAAGTTGTGTTGTTTTTTTGTCATGTCATTGTGGAACAATTAAAAGATGTTAAGAAGATGATATTATTTTGCTGGTGAGTTGTGCCATGGAACTGATGATGGAGAAGTTTGAGCTACATGTGAAACTATGAGAGTCTGCGTAGCCTAGCTGTGTTTTTTATTTTCCCCTTTAATCCTTTGTAAGTGAGTTAGAAGCTAGTTAGATAGGCCAGTTAGCTCTTGGAGTTTAACGGTTTTTTTTTACATTCCCTCCGTAATTTTTTTTTCTATTCCCGGATAAGTTATTTAGTTTTTTTTTGTGTGGATTTATTTACTTGAGTCTGTGTTCCTCTCTTTATGATAGACTATTGTAGAAGATAGAACCCTTTTTTGCATACTCTGATGTAGGCTGAAACTGATTCTGTGGATTAGCAGAAGTTTTAAAAGCTTGGTAGCCCTTCGACCATCCGGACAGACACCACGGAGACTATTTCCTGAAACTTTGAAATCGTATCTGTGCCAGATTTTGTATTTTTTTTGTACCATTAACAAGTAAGGATTTTGTAATACATGTTCACAATGTAATTGTTGAGGGTTTTCTTATTACAAGTTTAGAAACTATATGGTTTCATATTTTGGCTCGTTAAAATATCTTATTAGTTTGTGGATTTTGGTCAGTTGTTATATGTTTCGCTTGATTTGAACTGATGCTCCCTACTGGGTTCATATAATACATATATAGAAACACAGAGTCATTTTAACACATATATTTATTATAGTAAACAAAATATAAATTGTCATAAATACAGGTTTCGTAAGATTGAACAAATAGCAAAGAGAGAATAAAGAATGTAACATTTACACAGTCTCACTTGGTAGATTTTGTTATTAATAGGTATCCATAAAACATGATGAATCCACAGCTGATATCTCCAGATAATTGGAGGCTATGAAACAGGTGTCACAAAAGTACTACTGCTGGTCTTATTCCCCTATGGTACTGCCAGCATAATATAGTACATTGATAACTATAAATATCTATGCTAAATCAAAACCTAATCATAGGCTAATATTAAAAAAGAATAATTAGTGCGGACCCCACAATGAATCTAAGGCAGTTTCCTTGGGTAGCGCCATTAAGCCAATTCTCAGCTAATTCACAGTTTTCAACAACATTTACATAAAGTCCTAAACTTGTTTTAAAAGTAAACAAACATCCTGGTAGTAGCCCCCAATATAAAAAACTAATGTTCATGACGTTTATGACGCCATGACTAAATTCGGAACGAAGGAGTAACGAACTCGTGACTCAGACTTAGTCTCAACACTAACATTCTTAGCCAGAGGCTTTAATGTAAGAACAGTGCCATGTGACACATAAATAATCTTAGCAAACATCTATGCTCAAGTTAGACATACCAAATTTAGTAAACCAAAACAAAACTATTCTTCTAGAAACCAAACGAGGCTTCTCATGAAATAAAAGACATATAATTTTCCTTTGAAGAAGGATGCATAAGTTACATTACTTTACAAAAGTCCTAGTAGCAAGGACTTGGCCACGACGACAGGATACCAGTACAGCTGAACGCGTCGTCCATGTCCACGGTGAATTGAGTAGGGCGACCCCTTATCCCGTTGTCACGGCTGAAGGTAGCGAATCTGACGCCGCAGTCGCCATGGTCCTTCGTGACGGCGCCGGGCGGCGAATACTCCGTGTAGTCTTGACTCACGGTGGAACTTTTCTACGAATCTGACGCCGCAGTCTCCATGGTCTATAGTGTCGGCGCCGGGCGGCGAATATTTCTTGTTGTCTCGACTCGCAGTGAAATTATTCTACGAATCTGACGCCGCAGTCTCCATGGTCAATAGTGTCGGCGCCGGGCGGCGAATACTCCTTGTAGTCTCGACTCGTTGTGGAATTATTCTACGAATTGCTATCTCTGGACGGCCCATATATATACCAAACCTGGCTAGGACAGGACGAAGAAGAAATGGAAAATAAAAATGTAAGAACCAGACAGAAATAAAGGAGAATAAACGTGGGGAGAAAAGGAAAACAAAAGAACATTATTAAAGGTTCTTCAAATGACCACCAGTATCGCTGCGTGCGCAACAGGTCAAGGCGTCGACTCTTCACCTCTCGCTCTTTTGACCAGCTGAGCGCACGTGATGGGTCGGTCATGCTTGAGAACCTCATGTTTCTTAAAATAATGATATCTGCAGACATCTGGCTGAGGTGAGCTTGTTCATAAATATATTATATATAATATATCTGCATTAATTTACTTATTTAATATCCACTGTTGTTTTTATGAGAAGTAAGGATATATACATATTTTTAAACATTTTTCGTGTGTGTACACCACGTGGCCGTAGAACGCCCGTTTATGAATTATTATCCACCAGGAAAGGCGAAGTGTTAAAG
Source organism: Timema shepardi (assembly GCA_902151425.1). Lineage (NCBI taxonomy): Eukaryota > Metazoa > Arthropoda > Insecta > Phasmatodea > Timematidae > Timema > Timema shepardi. The sequence continues at coordinate 46,198 of CABFVX010004565.1, read as the reverse complement.
TCCTTAGTTCATAAACACAATAATATTAACCTTCTTCTTTGATATTTAACACTGTAATTATCAAAAGACAATATTTTTGATCAACCACGTGTTAGGAGGTTAGACGATATGTAACTTTCGTAGATCAGAAGATATAACTTTAGAGACAGATTATATTAAAGGTGCTGATTTAATTTCTGTCTCGCATAAAATCCCAAAAATATTAAATATTTTTCTTGTAGTTGTTCAACCATTTGGTTGACACGCTACAGATTCAGTAACTCTTAAAGTTAGGTTGTGTTTTTTTAGGCCTGGAGTCTAAGCTAAATATTGATCTGAGATGTTTCTTAAGTGTCATTGTGAAATTTTAGCTAATAGAAGCACTGGATTTATTACTCTGATTACACATGAAGGGTCTAAGTTCAGCACCCAGGTGCATTGTATCTGTAGATATATTTATTTTGTTTGAAAACAGGCCATCAGCCTAAATGAGATTTAATTTTTTTAAATAATGTTACTTTGTTTATATTATATTTATTTATCTTAAGTTTGATTATTTCATGTTGTAATATCAACAGAGTTTCATGGTGTTTATTATGTGTGGGTGCTTTAAACGACAACAAAACTAGTGATGCCTAGTTTTGTGAACTTTCAAAAGGTTGAGGTATAAGTGAACATTTCAATTGTGGATTTTGTTCTGTTTAGGTGCATCGAATTACTTAATCATTTAAATATGACAGACACGTATAAAACAACAAGCAGGCTGAGATATGAATGCATTTTTTAAATTCAAATGAATGAGACATTGCTACTGCCAATTGTATCAACATACTTTTGTGAGTGAATTACTAGGACTTGTGTACCAACACAATATACTGAGAAAATAAAGTCTTACATCTGCAAAAATTAATTATTGTCTTAGGGAATTAAAATAGTTTTATTTATATACTTATATATAGTCCCTAGCAAATCATTTTCACTCGCTAATTATTTACTATGGCCTGAGAGGGGACTCTAAGAATTTTAATTCTGTCTATGTATATTGTATTAAGTTTTAATTTATTCTAAAGTGTTTATTTATTTTGACGCGACTAGTAAGCTATGCGGCCAGCTGATGTCATACTACATTTAATTAATTTTCGTTAAATTAATGTTTTAACTTATTGTTTTCAATATGCTTGCCAAACGCCCCGGTGTCCCGGCCGGTTTACTTCACGTCCCGGTAAAAATTAAATTTGATTATGGTTCTTATAATAGATGACCAAAAAGTCTAAAAATAATTAACTGTGAAGGATTATTTAGGATAAATACTTTGTCATTTATTTCACTGTACTGTATGAAAAGTGAAAACTGTGGAAGAGTGATGGTCTGCTAATAATATTGTCATCGTATCGTCTTGTATCGCCGTCCCGCTCTCCGGGCGAGTCCAATATTGGGCACTAAGGGGTGTAGCTTTAGTGCCAGAAGAGATTTCGCTGAACACCACACCCCCTCGTGTGCAATAACGTTGGACTCGCCCACCTCGGCGCTAGCCACTTGCGATTGAGATAAGTCAGTCACATAGATAAAGGATAGTCAGTCAGTTGTCAATCTCCCGTCGGCGGTGCCTGTTGTGTTAGTGAGCTAGCGCTGTTTTATTTATGTTTTAAGTGAAAGTTTATGCGTTCTCTGTTAAAATGCCAAAACGGTCGAGTAAATTCACCGAGGATTTACAGAATGAATTCCATTTTTTGAAGAAGGTATGTACTGGTACTGGTAATCAACATCAAGACGATAGAGTTAAATGTTCACATTGTAATTCTGAGTTTACAGTTGCTCACGGTGGTCGATCCGATATAAAATATCATTTGCAGTCGAGTAAACACAAAAAGAGTTTAGCATGTGCTGCTAGCTCATCAAAACTGACCAGTATTTTTGAAACTGCGAGCTCTAATGACAATAACTTAGACTTAGCAGCGAAAGAGGCGACATTTGTTTATCACACAGAAAACCATAGCCTAGGTTTCAATTCGACTTCTTGTTCATCAAAACTAATTTCTAAGTTTTTGAACCTAAATTATCACTCGGAAAAACTAAGTGTGAGGAAATAGTTTTAAATGTCATAGCTCCTTTAGCTCAAGAAGAGCTTAAAGAAGACTTGACTAAGTCAAACTACGTATCTGTAAGTATGGATGCATCAAACAGAAAGGATATAAAACTTGTGCCAATTGTTGTGCGCTACTTCAATCCTAATTCAGTTGTGCAAGTAAAGCTGTTAGATTTCAAATCTGTGGCGGGTGAAACATCTGAAATTTTTACAAATCACTTATGCTCTGTCCTGTTGCAAAACGATTTGAACAACAAAGTAGTTGACTTTTGTGGAGATAGTTGCAACACTAACTTCGGTGGTGTGAAAAGAGAAGGGAAAAACAATGTTTTCCATCGACTCAAGAATAGCCTAGGACGGGAAATCAATGGAATCGGATGTGGAGCACACACGGTGCACAACTGTGTGCAAACTGCAGTAGACAGTCTCCCAATCTATATTGAGGCCTTACTGGTGAAGATTTATAAATACTTTCACATATACACAGTCCGTGTAACTAAACTAAAAGAATTTTGTGAATATGCCGAGATACAGTACCGTAAATTCATCCAATACGGGAACACCCGGTTTCTATCAATGATGCCCGCTCTGGAAAGAATTTTACAGATTTTAAAATGTCTGAAAGCATTTTTTTTAGACCAAGGAATGTGCCCATCAACAATAAAAAAAGTTGGTTTCTTATTCAACGGGCGAGCTCTACTTGTTGTTTGTCCACGGACAGCTTGCACTGTTTAACAAGGCCATCCTGGGAATGGAAAAAGATAACACTATAGCTTTTGAGGTTGCTGAAGCTCATAGAGATCTCAAAAGAAACCTGACAGAAAGAAAGGCTTAAAACTTTATCTCTATGGGCGCAAAGAACATATACAAGAATCTATATGAGCAAGTCCGTAACAGAGTGGAAGAAGAATTTGATGGCTTTTTATGAAAGATGCATTGCATACTTGGACCTCTGGGAGAATAGTTTTGGAAACGTTAAACAGTTGTTATGGGCCAATCTGACCAAAACAAATGCTGTTGATTGGGAAAACGCCGAAACTTCTGCTGAAATTATTAATAGCAGTCTTGATGTACTTAATATGAAAATAAATAATGATCAGCTGTTTGACGAACTTGTGCTTGCTAAGGAGTATTTGTAGTAAAATTGGGAACAGTGGAAGCAAGAATAAACTACCAGAGATGTGATTATTTCAAGTGAAGAAAAATGGCTCAGGCTGTTTGGTCACTTCAAGGAGAATCACATAGAAGCCCCCAATCTGATCAAGATAGTTGAGTATGTCTTCTGCTTACCTGGGACATCAGCACCAGTTGAGTGAGTATTTAGAACTTAAATCCTTGAGATTTTTGGGGCCTTTACGAGAAATGCTGAGAGTTTGGAACTGGACGAAAGAAGCGGGACGGGCGTCTTGGAGATAAAGATAAGATGACATACATTGTTTTCAGTGCAACAAAAATTGAGATTTTAACAGTCATTTTTTTAAAATAATCTTTCAAGTTTTTATCGAAATTAGTACCATAGACGCGATGACAACTTTAGAACAATGATAGACCTCTGCAATGACGATTATTGGACTTTTATTTAGAGTTTTGGACCAGCCCACTAGTTTCTACGTTAATCTCCCAGAACATATTTTGAGATAAGCTCATTTTTTTTTTTTTAAAGTTTTGATCGCTACACATCTTCGACCTCATTACGCAGACGCTATATTCTTATGAACCTTTTTCACTACAATTTCAAGACTTCGTGCTATTTTCTTTTAAAGTATCAATTATATACTTTTTCCCCCCTCAAAGTAACGTTTTTTTAAAACAATGACTCTGAAAAGAATCTTTTGGCCAGAGTCATTCTTTCGACACGAATGTTATGTCTTATGTTCTTTTATTCATTTATTTTAACCAGTAAACTCAACAAGAATATCTATTAATTAGGGTGTCTAAAGATATTATAGTATTTTTTATTACTATTTCAATAACTATCCACAAAGATCACCATCATTCAGTGTTATCCACCTTGTTACGATTCTTATCAAAAAACACATATATAGCTATGTTTCACCTGCAAGCAGTTCCCACGGATGCTGACCATGGAGGCCAGTATTGTTGTATGCAAGTTGAGTCCTTTGTTGACTAGGTACAGTAAAGGTCTATTTTTCCCCAACATGAGCCAGAGGTCCTGAAAGAGTCTCGTGTTCGATTTCTTGCATTATTATTTTAAGTTTTACCACGAGATAGTAATTTTTTGTTGTTATTATATGTAAATGTTGGTTTTGAACCCAAAGTATTGTATTCATTTTAAGTCTGAGCTATCCGACCATTATTTTATCATCTATTTTATTTTCTATCTTTTAAATAACTTCACTGTACTTAAAGTTATTAATAGATAGATGCTTCTTTTTATATTTCCCTCTCTCGTTTCTATAAAATACATTACACTTCATTATCATTATTATTTTATATAATACATTCTTTTTTTATCTAGAATTTAAATCGCCAGAATTTAAAATAAAATTTTCAAGTGAGAAAAGATTAAAGTTGGTTTTCATTTTTTGAAATTCAATCAAAGCTACCAACTACATCTAATATGTGCGCGCAGCTCTACACTTCGTATTAAAAGAACCAACGAATATCAAAGGATCCGTTTTTAATTATAAGTTTGTTATTTTAAATCGTCTTAGACATCTATGTATGGGTTCTCTGAGTTAGCCGTTTTTTTTAGGTATTTTAGGTATGGTATATTTAAATAATCTTAAGTCTATACTTACTAATTTTTCTCTGACAGATTGATATAAACTTCGTCTATTTGAGCTACTTTTTTATTAGTATAGGAGTTAAATTTTTACTCAACCAAAATAGCATTATCAGATTTTAAACAACAATATCTATAAATTTTCAATACTTTTAAACTCATATAAACCAAGCCATATACACATAACCCAAATCACTAAATGTAAATACTAAATATGGACTATTCTGTAATGCCTTTAATTACACCTGTGATCCCGCACACTATCAAGTGGTATGACAGCATTATGATGCTTACCACTTACATTTAATTATTATATTGAATAGTTTATTGTATCTATAATAAATACAATTAATTTTTTCACATTAAAGGTTAGGTTAAGCTGAGTTCAGAAAGTGTCATAATAAATGAAAGATTTATGTTAAGCTGAGTTGGGGAAAATGCTATAATAATATATACAAACGAGTTTTTTTTGTTAGGACTGTATCCATGATGTCATATAATTATGTTAGGGAAGATATACTGTTGCTTAGGTGAGTGTATGGTTACCAGATGCTAGCTTTTCAGATTTAAGGAATGAAATCAGGTTTAAATATGGGTTGTATAGTTTTACGTCATCAATGATAACACCTCTTTTCTTCAAGAACTAAATATATGGAATCAAATCCTCATATTTGTACTTTTCATATTATTTAAGAACCATCCATTCAAAACACTTAAACTCTTCCAAAGGGCGAATCTGTTTTTCCAAATATTCCAACCTTCTTTATTTGCTGCGGTCAAGTAAAGATTGATAATTAATTTCAATGTAGTCACAAAACTTTTAGAGTTTCAGCTCTCACTGTGTAAATGGAAATATAAATACATTTTTTATTATAATTGACTTCATAACTAGTCTCATTAAGTCAAGGCTGTTGTGAATAACGTGGGCAGGACAACCAATTTCAATAAGGCGGTTATTCTTGAGATTTAGATTTAAGAAAGTTTAAATATTACGGCCTCCGAAATTAACATTTATGTTATTACCTCTGAGGGCAACACACTTTAAAGACAACCTGTGCTTTTACAGAGAATGTAATAGTTAGATATTGTCCCCGAATCTTCACTTTGCATACTACACAAATCAAGAATTTTTCAATTCCGTAACCATCCCAATTATAATATTGAAAACATTAATTAATATTGGGATAGGTTTTTTCGAGCTATAATTGCAATTAAAATAGAGGATATATTTTGCAAAGTCTCACTAATTTTGAAATTGTGTGTGGAGCTATCATGTGGTTTATAATATCTTCAGTCTTGGATCTAGCACATTTGTGGTTTTTGGCAATTTATGAATCATCAAATATTTGTCATGTCAAACTAGCTGTTTATTCCATCAATTTGTACGACTGATGGTGTGAATTACCAGAGTTCCCACCGCAGCACTCACTTTCCTAACAGCTACTGAAGATAACGAGGCAACAAATTTAACTTTTGATGTAAAGGCTTTAACTCAAACCATCTTCTTGTACTCTCAGTATCAACATGGTGATTAAGGCAATGCCACCTTTGTTACTGACATTAACATGACAATCACAAACAAGACACTTGGCATCATAGTCATCGCGACCTTTCACAAAACATGGGAAATTAGTCTTTAAAATATCACTTTTGCTTATTAGAATTCATCACTCTGATATGGGCCACACAATTATATAATAAGGCACTAGTCTAGAGAGTGAATTGAAAACTGGAAACTTACCATGGTCATAAAGCACTAAAACACACAATTCAACAACAACAACTCGTCTTCTTTGGATTACAAATCTCAATTGGTACAAACTTAGAGAAGCCACAACTAGGTTGCAGATGTAGGGTAATGCTCAGTGGTCATAACAACGGTAAATAAAATTAAATACGCGCACCACCTTCAAACAAATGTAAAGCCCTTTCCGCACTGTAAACCAAATAAATGGAACGGAACTCTGCACAGACTTTTCCACTCTATTCATTAAAAATGGAGATATATACTAAAAACTCGTTACATATGTGAAATGAAATAATATACACTAGCAAACTTCAGCAAAAATGGTGTTATAATTACACAACACTTTTTTGACTCCTGGTTTTAAATTTTATAATTTTATTAAAAAAAATTAAATTCCTCATTTGTATAATTGGACCAATAATAAATCTATATTGAGTCCACAAGGGTCAACACTTCATATTAAAATTTTCTAAATTTTATTAGGTTTTTCACAACTTCAGGTCATCACATTAATATTAAATTCCTCATTTATATATTTTGACCAATAAAAATGTAAATATTGACTCTTGAGTCTAAAATGATAGGTATAAATCATTTCTGTATAAACTTTTCCCCTAAGAGGTTAAAGGAAAGAGAACATAAACTTTTTGAGATACAATAATAATATTTAATTACGCTATGGCATCAGATAATTATTGCGCTAAAACATAGGTAATACAACCAAAGCTCACAAAATGGTATTAATATATTTGCCAACATCTCAGAAACAATGGGTTTTATAAAAATATATTTCAAATAGAAGGTTCTTATTGTTAATGGTACTACAATTTTGCAATGATAAGTTATTTAGTGTCTAAAATTGTTGCGGAGATATGGACATTTTCGCATCTGTTAAGTATCCTAAAAGTCATTTTCATGGAAAAATTAAAATAGCAATTTTGTTCATAATCTCAATCAACACCTAAGCCCTATATACATATTTCAATCAAAATCGTTAAAGCCGAGTTTGAGAAAATTTTTTTCACTCCTTAGTAAACTACTCTTAATTTTAGGTTCTGAGTGGGTCATGAAAAGTCGACATCCATCAACATATCGGTTTAGATCTTTTTGACGGTCCCAATACTTCACCTTAAGTGTTCGAAAAATTAAAAAATACATATATTTGCGTATGGCTTGAAAATGATTGGTTTTATAAAATTATATTCCATATAAAATATTTTTCATATAAATAGACCTGGATATTTACAATGATAAGTAATTTCATACATCAAAGTGTTAGGAGATGAGATAAAAAAAAAAGAATTTATACATCAGATCGGAGCCCTCAAAGTCAGTTTGACGATAAATTGAAAGTAGCCATTTTGTTTATAATATTGAAGAATACTAGGAAATAAAATTTAATCAAAATCATTAGAGCCAATTTTGATAAAATCGATTTTTTCTCTTTTCTTCCTCAAGGAAACTACCCTTAATTTTAGGGTTAGATAGCCAATTCCAATAACCCCTCGGGGCAACCCTTTGAAAATCCTAGATACCAAGTTCTAGCTCAATTGGTAAAATAGCTTAGACTCTATTCCGAGGTACAGACAGATGGACAGACTTTTTTTTCTGATTCAGGAGATCATGAACAGTCTTAATTTCATCAAAATCTTGAGTTCAATTTTTTTTGATGATCACAATACTTTCTCTACCTGTAAAATAGTAATAAAGTAAAAAGTAAGACATTTTAAGGTGGATGGAGGACATAATAATTCAATTGAAAAAGGAGGACATGTCCTCCTCAGAATACTATATGGTAACGCTAGGTGAGTGAAACGTTTTCATGTATCATAATAATTTAAGAAAAATTGTTCCAATCACTTTTAAGCCTGAAGGTTTTTATGTTTGTAAAAATGTATGGCTGATATAAATATTTTGGTTATCTTAAAAAATAAATGGCTGATAATGGGACATAGGCCTTTATAGCTCATAATCTCCACATAATTAACTACATTTGAAATATGAAAAATAAAGACGCTTAAATAATAACACAATTTGATTCAAAATTTTTAAAAATAACAATTTGACTCATTTTTTTCAGTGTAACATTCTACCATATTCTTAAAAAAAATTATACTCTCCAACCCCCAAATAAGCATAAATAACTTGCATATATACCCACCCCAACTTTTATTAAAACTTACTTTTCTCAGACATAGAAGGTTAGGCTAGGTTGGTTTGTAATGCTTAGCAAAACAAGTATTTTTTATACTTAAAACATAAACCTTGTTAATAATCTTAGTTTATATGTTATGAATTACAAACCAACCCAACCTATTTAATTAAGTGAAAAATAACCTGCATACAGGACTTTTGACTTTGCATGCCACTCCTCTACCACTGAGCTATCCTGGTTTGTCTCGTATCCAGGGACACACTTCACTAGTTGATCGGGTATTGAGTCTAAGAGTGGTACCAAACTGGTGAAAGTATCAGGCACTCAGAACCATATACATCCATGGTCAACGGTGACTCGGAACTGATATGCACTTAGTCGCCTATTATTAATTCATGTGTATCACAAACTGATACATGATGGTTAATCACAAGATCAGTCCTGATAGCTGAATCAAATTCAATTGAGTGAAAAATGACAACCTGGACAAGAGAATCAACCCTAAAAACTTTGGCTTTTCGTATCAATTCTCTACCACTGAGCCCTCCTGATTCATCTCGTAACCAGGGCCACTTTTTACTCCTTCCCTATTAGGAGATTTCACTATATGTACTAGAGTAATGATGTTAAAAACTCGGTAGGTACCTTTTTCAAACAATCCATGAAGTGGTATTTATGTACTTTTCGAGAACTTTGCTAACTGTAGTCTAGTTCCTATCTTTCATAAGATACTAATGAAACTAGCATTATGTTAATGTTTAAGTGTCTTCTTTGTACAATTTAAACTAAGTGATCAAATTTTACCATACTTGGTAATATCTCTAGGGCTAAAAAAATACTCATTTAAAATGTATGTAAAATGAATGTTTGACAGCTATGTATATATGAGTAGAATCCTTTGGCTTGCAACTTTGAGGTAAATCTACTTTTGTGTATTCATACATTAAGCCATATGTTTTACACCTATCAAATGGTGTAAATGCTGACGGCTGAAAAATATAGGCACATTTTTTTCGTGTTCGACTGTTTACATTTTATTTAGATATCTTTTAAAAGGTTATTTCTTTGTATAATTTGACTAAATATATATACCAAACAATATTTCATTTTATTGGCATAACCGTGGTAAGAGTGACTCTAGTAGTTGGGCTAGAAAGGAATCAGAGTTACAATTGATATCTAGCCATAAAGGAGGAAGACTTCTTCATCAGAGTTGACTATGTGGGTAGGGTGCTTGATTCCTACCTCTCGTGCCAAGGATTAGTCCTGATGTTCATGAACTGTTCAATGGGTTTTTTCTCATCCTCACTAGAGGGGCTTGAAGGGCTAGACTACTTCTAGTGAAATATAATAGCCACTGCAGTTCCTACTTTGTATTTCCTTTTATTTTGGGATAATTTTTAAACAAATAATTGCATTCTTTTCTAACATAGTTTATCTATATGTATATGGCCTCACACAGCAATAAAAGGGACTATATAGGCCTACAAATAAAAAAAATTATTTTACTTCACTAAGTCAACAGGTTAAGATGAAACCACAGGCTGAAGTAGAAATCCAGGACTTTAGGAATGGCAATGGTTAGATGAGGTCGGAAAAGGCTCTAAAATTATTTTGAGATGAATGAACTAAAAAATTTTAGCTTCCTTTCGAGCATACTTTTTTTTAAATCACTCCCCCAAGTTCGTTATTGTCAAAGTCATTTTTCACTTAAAAGGCCTGGACAAACTATCATTGCAGCAAAGAAACTTATTTTTGATGATATAAGCTTTTAGGTATCTAAGATTTTTTATTTTTATTTTTGACAGGAATATCTGAAATAAAGATGATTCCCTGGATGATATTCTGCCTTATCCTTCACTATGAGTCAAGGTTAATCCTTAGCCAGGCAATAGACCTTGGACATGGGTTTGACAACATGACTCAGCACTGGGTAAATGCTCTACCCTTCACCATAACAGATCGCCTTTCGGGAAAAACATCTATCGGTGCATCTTACACATCAGAGAACTTCTGCACAGGAACTCATGGTGGGACACATCTAGACGCCCCTTTCCATTTCAATGAACATGGATGGCGTGTAGGGGATATTCCCCTCTTAAACCTAATAGCGTCAGGTGCTGTCATTGATGTGAGCCATCACGTCAGGGTGAACCCTGACTTTCAATTACTACCAAGTCACATTGTTGAATGGGAAGAAGAGCATGGGCAGCTACCCAATAGGACCATTATTTTAGTCGACTTTGGATGGAGCAAGTTCTACAATAACCGCACCACATATTTCGGTACAGACTCTGTCAATGACACGTCCCTATTCCATTTCCCAGGTTTGTCTAAAGAGGTAGCGGATTATTTGGTAGACACTGGAAAGGTAGTAGGGGTCGGAGTAGACACTCCCTCTGTTGATAGAGGGCAGAGCACTAAGTTTTGGGCTCACACAGTTCTGGCCAGAGCAAACATTTATAACCTTGAGAACATGGCTTTAAGTGGCAAGAAATTGCCAGTGAGGAATTTCACGCTCTTTATTATGCCAATGAAAATCACTGAAGGTAGTGGCGCTCCATGTAGAGCTGTCGCTGTACCCTGGGACACATTGGATAGCTTGAAAGAAAATTTCTAATTATAATGGTTACAACCAGGGCCCGAATTTTGATGACCTTAAAATCGCCATAAAAGGACCTATAAAATGCCGCTAAAAACTCTAAATACCGACTTTAAATGTTTAAAAATTGACCTAAAAATTGTGATTTAAATTCCATAATATGATGTATTTATTACAAGAGTTGGTATTTACATAATACACATAAGCAAAAATATTTCTCCTGGTCTGTCAATTTCCAGTTTTTCCTCGGTGTGGACTTGCCTGGAATAAAATGATCTTTATACAGTCCCAGGAAATCTTCTAGTTTAACATTGCTCAGAGGAATGTTTGCAGATACCCGAATGTCCCACAAATTTTTATAAATTGTTGAGGATTTTTCTTGATTCGTGAATGATTTTTGTGCAAGTAATAACTGAGAAGTTTTCATTTTATCGATATTCTGGATACCACGGGCATGTTTGTTGCGACTGATATGCTGTTGGATGGATTAATCTTTTATCTTATGCCAGTCACTTTCACTTGACATATTTTATAGAAAGTAATTTTTAAACAATTTTACATTTTCTTTAAAAAAAAATGCCTAAAAATGACTTATTCAAGAAAAATGACCTAAAAATCTAAAATGGCAATAAATGACCAAAAAATGACCTATAAAATAAACATTTTCACACCCAGGGGATCATGAACAGGGTTTATGTTTAACTGAGCATTGTCTTGATAGACCAAAATAAAAGATGACATGTCATTAAAATCCAAGCCCTGCTTATAACATATAATAGAAGCTTAACAAGTTGATGCACTCTTAATCAAATGTTATACTCACACAACATACAAACTAATTTCGCCTTAGACAGAACAACTAATTCTATGTTTCTAATTATTAACACCATGAATTGTACTGCCTAAGAACTAATACAACACACCTAATTCTAGTGCCAGAAAATGTACTATTTTGTGTAACTTTAATCATTAGATTCACTAAACACTTATCTTGCTCTCTTAGCCACATGCTCGCTTCACATTCAAGTTCTCTCTCCAACATTTTTGTAATACCAATGGTTCATTATTATCTATTGGATAGCCTATAGATAGATATTTATACACAACATTTTATGGAGAGTAATTAATATAATAGAAGTTCTAGTAGAAAGAAAGGCTTACAAATTTTTGTGGTGTCTACATTGATAACATTTTATCATATAATTAGTATAATTTTATAGGTATTGATTCTCTATACACATTGACAGCTAAAGGGCACATGACTTGATGTATAAATATATGAAAGTAATTTTAGTAACTTTGGAACTGTCAGATATGGTTTATGGTTCTTCCTACAAAAATCTCACTATACACACTCAATCCTAGAAACAGCAATTGTTTTGATGTTAATAATTTGTAAATAAAAGTTTATTTTATATTTAGGCCTAGATACTTTATTGTAGAAAAAATGTAAAATATATGAATGCTCAGATAAATTGTACTTGAAGGCATCCTCATATAGCCGGACTACTTATTTTTAGCAGTTAAGGATGTTTTATTGTGTTTAATCCAAAACAAAATTATATCAGCATACAATTTGCATGTTAACTGTGGAATACCTGATACTTCACACCCAGACATAGCAATTAAACTTTTAGTAATCGATTAGAAGGGCAAACCTATTTACAGAGTAAATATCTTCATCAACACCATCTTTAGTTGAACTATGGTCAACTACTTTAAACACCTAGTCATGGGGACAAGCTAGAAGTGCTAGTAGTCTTACAATACAAATTTCTTATACTGAAACTTGAATGAAAATATATGTACTCCTTCCCAGTGGCGCAGTCCAAATAATTTAGTAAAACTTTAAGATAATGTAAAGATATTTTTGAGGCTACATACAAAGTTCATACTAAAGTAACATAATAAAAATATAAAATGTGTTTGGAGCACACACTGTTTGAAAACTCTTATAGGGTTCTTAAACTCTTAAAACTCACCAGCTTCATCAGCAAATGCAGAAAGAAGTTTTTCAATGATTAATTGAATAAAATAAACATCTTCCCTTCATGATGAGGCAACGTAGACTAAATCACCTGTGTATGCTGAATGCATACCCTAAGAGGCTCAACAAACTTGAAAATTGTAAAACTAGTTAGTGGTTTATAGCTAGTAATGAATATTGGGCAAATGTTTATGGAAATCTACTTTAATTTTCGGTGTTTCATAATTTAAGTTGAACCACATAAGATATCATTTTTATTGATTTGTTCTGTGTGTAGTTATTATAATTTTTGGCATGACTAAAATAAAAGAGAAAAATGCACAGTAAATACAGGTATCCCTCGTTATACACAATCTCACTTTATGCATTTTCGCTATAATGTTATTAAAAAATAACCAGTAAACCCATGCGAAACTTTCGCACATTCAACAACCGTCCTCCAAATGATTTAGTATTTTGTTGGGTGGTTGAAATTAAATACTCATCTAAGTGTATACACAAAATATCAAAGAGTTTATTTTCTGTAAATGATAACTATGGTTTAATTTTTCTTTTAACTTAAATTTTAAACAAACAATTGTGTTTTAACATAAACCGAGTATGCTATGTCAGAATTCGGTAAAAAAAATCTCATCCACTGATACCCTATCTTTGTATTAGTTGAGAAAAAGGGATGTTGATAATAGAAATAATATATAGGATAGAAAAAAATAATGCATGGTTGGCTGTAATTTCGCAGTCACCCTGTGCGGTGGTGATGTAACCTTGTGCATGCACATTCCAGTGAGGATAAAGGTCTTTACTATACAGTTTGTTGGGGGGAGGGAGGTTTAACAGCAATAGAGATGCATGGGGAGAAGTTAAACAGTCCTTTATGAAGGGATTTTGGAAAAAATATTTGGCCTGAAGTGTCTGATCCTCATAATTTTGATCCTGAACACAAGCTTTCCAATTTAGGATATAGCATCGTTTACTTAGCAAGATGTTGGATTATAGGACGTAGACCAGGCAAATGTGGATGAATTGCTCCAACCTCACTCAATGGAACTCGCCAATGAAGATCTTATATAAATGGAGAACGGCATAAAGGATGAAGAACCCTATGTTGAGGTTATCAAACAACTTCAACAAAACCAACTGCTAAATTATTTAAGCATATTGACAGTGCATTTAGAATCACTGAAGAGAATGATCCTAACATGGATAGAAGTGCCAAAGTTGTCAGGGAGTTTGAGTTATTTGGATTGCAACAAAGAACTCTATAGAGAGAGGAAGAATGCTGGCCATCAGCTGGGTCTTGACCATTTCATCGAAAAAGTTGAAAATCTTAAGTCTAACGACCCAGGGCCTTTACGACAGCAAGATTTGTCAGGCAAGAGCCTTCAAGAGAGCAGTAGCTTACCTTACCAGGGCCTTTTAGATAGCAAGAGGCTTACAGTTCAAGGGACTTTAAGAGAGCAAGAGCTTACCGGCCCAGGGCCCTCAAGGGAGCAAAAGCCTACCATTCAAGGACCGTCAAGAGAGAAAGAGCTTACCATCCCAGATCCTTCAAGAGAGCAAGAGCCTTCTGTCCCAAAGCCTTCAAGTGAGCAAGAGCTTACCGTCTCAGATGACTTTAAGAGATCAAGAGCCTACAGTACAAGGGCCGTCAAGAGAGCAATAGAGTGATAATCCAAATTTTCCACATCCAGTTAATTTATCATGCTATTGAAGATTGACTGTAAGTATACCTGTAACATTGTATTAGATAAATTTATTAAAAATTTCATTTGTTTACAAATTTCATGAAATTGAATATTGACAAAAGGTGCAGGTTACCTATAGTATTGTACTATTTAGATAAATTAATAAAAATTGCATTTATTTACAAGTTTAATATTTTAATTTACTCTTTTCCTTTGGAGTAATCCTTATCTCACTCGTGTTAAAATAAATTCGCTTTACGCGTTTTCGTGTTACGCGATAATTTAACAAAACCAATCCCTCAGGTAGTGCAAGGGACAACTGTATTACATTTCCCTGGTATTTTTGTAATCTCAAAAATGTTATCCCCTATAAAAGCACATGGTTATTTTTACCCCCTAAATAAAAGCGTTCCTGCGCCACTGCTCTTTCCGACCATATAACTGAACAACGAATAGACAAAGACACAATGTAAATCACAAATCATTGCTACACATTAGATTATTGACACGGATAAAATGGTAAGCCTACTTCACAAGAAGTTTATCTAACATATATTTAGTGAATAAACGGCAGACGAGAACTATTAAAATTAATGTTTCTTTTGAACTTTGCCCAAGCAGTGGTGACCCTCCACACAACTTGTGACTGTTCAACTCGTATGATTTCCTGTGTTGCCAGGTCTACTTCCTTCCGGGTAGTCATTTCAGCTGTTGATAGTGAAACATTATTTTTCTTGCTCTGCCTCTTTTTGAAGTATAATATACTGAAACAAAACCGTCAATTAGATTAACTAACATTCATTGTAAAAATAAGTTAAAGAAACATTAAAAATGACACACTTGACTGAAATGTTTTCTTGATGTAGTCAACCCCCTTGTCAGATTGGTACAAGCTTGTACTTACCAAAAGGGGGAGGGGATGATTTCTTTGTAATGAAAGAGTGACCTCTTGCTTCTTTAGCCATTGTGAGATCTGCCAGCACAGTATTTTATAAAAAGAATAGCCTGGATTATATATTGCTACATTTTACTTAGTTTATGTTCATGTGTGCTCATTAGTAGAAATAATTAGCCATTATAATTTTAACTCAACCCCACATTGGTGGGCCCACCGGCTGAATGTCAATTTCATCTTGTCTGCGTATTCTGGTAATGGGGAGGTAAAGTGTACTCAATTGGTTCTTGTATCGCTTACCCTCTTCTTTACATCAATCTAGACGATAGTTGCTTGGTCCAAAGCAGCCAGTATTCTTAGTAGAGCAGTTGAGATCACATCGGGGGTTTTCTTATGAGGGTGGGGAATTAAAGGACCGAGAAAAAAAAAATAAGGTTGCTTACTCACATTATTTGTTGCGCCATTTTGTACCTTCCTCTTTTCTTGGCGATGTCAGCAAAATTAACCATAGCAAATGTTTGTGGGAGTGGGTAATTAGGGACCAAGAAATAAATAATGTTTCTGACTTGCGTTATATTATTATTATTATTATTATTAGCACCGCGTCTTACTACCCGTTCGGGTTATACGCACTTACGCTAATGTGTAATGGTAAGGTGATAATGAGATGAAATGGAGGACCTACAGTTTAACGTGGAATCCGAACCACGGTGGAGGCCTGGCATTCCCCACATTCACAAGATGTGACTTGTGTTATAGTTTATAGGCTAAAATAATTATATTGTCTGAAATTATATTTTAAGAAATGTTAATTTAAGTCGTTTAAATATTGTAAATAGTTATTACATCAGAAATTGCTTGCGAGATGATGCTCTAACCGTAAGGTGTGCGACCTTAGCTTTATATTGTTTACACTACATCCATGGCAGTTAAGAACTTCCTCTTGGCGTGCTAGGTATAACCAGTAACCCCTTCGCGAATTCCAGTCTCGAACCACACAATAAACGTGAAAGAAAACTTGGGCGATGTCAAGGTAAATTGTGGACTATTTTTCTCCCGTAACTTTTTCATCATACCAAAACATTTGTATATCAAACTAAGAAGTGTATCATATCTGGTTAGTATCAGTATCACCAAAGAAGTTTAGTAAGTCTAATCAACTTGCATGTTACTAAAGATGTGTCTAAGAAAATTGAATTTCCAAGCAACACCCCTTCAGCTTACGATACGAGCAAGGCCAGCTCTGATTGGCTTGCTGTCTCGTCCCGAACATCCCCTTTAATCCAAGAAGCCACATGTGCAAATTGAAATAAAACACAGCTTTTGGATAGAAGGGAAATAAAAATAAAATAGTAAGAACCGGGAATGGAAGTATAATTCCAACAATGTCTTCTTAAGAATATAAAGTTACTAGCCTAAAAATAAAGTTAGTGAATTGAAACTTAGAAGATATATTTCTTAGAACGTTTATCGTGGCTTGGGCTACTTAAACTCAGCATAATCTCTACATTTTCCTATAATTAAACATTTTAGATAAACAATTTAGAAAAGATAATAATACATACACATACCTAATAAAGCCATTCCCTCACAACTCCATACTAAATCTGTCCTCACAAATTTTATCCACACTTCCTTTTCCTTGCATACTACCTTTACTTCAACAACATACATGTACCGAGTCATGCACGCTCGTTTATTCTTAAAACTCAAAATGTTTCTCTTTTTCGCACATTCGTCTACCACATTTGACCATGTCCCATAATTTATATGGCCTACCCCTTCCTTTTGATTCACACACTCTACCTTTATAATTTCGCTTCGTCACTTGATCCACACTCAACCTCTCAATATGCCCAAACTAGAATAACACGCTTGTTTCACATTGACTTATTTGATTCCCATTCGAACTGAACTCCCTCAGCACCCATTTATTACTGACTTTGTTCTTACGAATTTTTCCACATATTATTCTAACTTCATTCACATTGACATTGTGTTTCTCTAGACAAACCCACGCTTCACTTTCATTAAAACAAAGTTAGTAGTAATGAACAGGGTATATCTAGGCGGCCGGAAACAAGAATGTGGGAGGGATAACTATGTTTGAGTTATTTAAATAATGTAGGTGATGTATGACTGACGTCACAAAAGCAAAAGTTTATTAATAGAATAAATTAGTTTTGAATGAATTACAATATCCCGTGATATTAAAAGAGTATGACGTTCGAGGGAAGGGGGTAACTATGTTAGAAGTACTTAAAAATGTCTTACGTATAATAGGTGACGTCACAAAAGTATGACGTCTACTTATTGAATGAATTATATTCTGTAACGTTATAAGAGTTTGACGTTTGATTCTATCCATCAATACTCTGGTTGTCAGGTGAGCATGTATACACCGTACCATCAATACTCTACTTGCCATGTTTATTAATTATGTAATTTATATAGACTATAAAGTGGTAAAACCTATATTTAAAAAAAAATAGATTGAGTGGCAAAGTGGTTGATCAGCACATCAGTGGGTCGTCAGATTTTAAAATAATTTATATACTCATAAAATCTACACATCTTTAGTGGTAAGTTAAATATTCTTTTATTTACTCAATTTCATAATGATCATATTCTTATTTAATAAATAAGACATGTTTTAAATACAATAAATAATACAAAATAATTTGTAGAAATTCCACTTTAGTCTAGTTTATAATTGGATGTCAAATAAAAATAAAAATATAGATGTAATTGAAATAATTGTTTCAACTATGAGTCTAGTTGTGACAATAAAATTCTAATAGACTAGATTTGCAAACATATGATTATCAACTATGAAAACTTTATTTGAGAATACATTCATATAAAAATTAATAATCACACAAAAGTTAGACATAAAGGTAAACCTCTACATTAGTACCAAACTAGATATTAGGAGACATAGGTGACTTTTCCATGTGTCAAATAAATTTTATCTTTTGTTAAACGCTTTTTATTAAAATATTATTAGCCAATTAGAGAGTAAATACTCATTTAAATGTTTAAACTTATATTGTTTTATCTATCAGGGGGAAAATAGCAAATTGACCTATCTCGAATTAATTTTTTTAAATTTAAGCTTTTATTCTTTGAAAATATGAAAATCTGAAATTTTCATTTTCATTTTTAAACAGTTTTACCATAATTGTATATCTAATTCCACTGGATTAGTAAAAAAAAATCGTTTATTTAATTAATATTCAAAACACTCATGATTAATTTTACCTTTTATCTTCTTTATAAAAAAAAGTTAATAAAAATAACCCAAGCACATTAGATTATAATCATTTAATAGAAAAAAATTATTTAATATACATACATGATATGGAATATCAGATGATCACAATTTTTAATCTCTAATTTCAGAGATATGCTATACTGATTACATAAATTAGTCACATTAGTATAATTAGAGACTAAATACTATTTAAGACTTACATTTGATTTTAACTAGAAAAAAGATATACATGAACTCTACATTTTTAATTTTAAAACATTATTATTATTATTATTATTATTATTATCACCGCGTCTTATTAACCGTTCAGGTTATACGAACTTACGCTAATGTGTAATGGTA
Organism: Timema shepardi; assembly: GCA_902151425.1. Taxonomy (NCBI): domain Eukaryota; kingdom Metazoa; phylum Arthropoda; class Insecta; order Phasmatodea; family Timematidae; genus Timema; species Timema shepardi. Next base: position 26,700 of record CABFVX010004565.1, on the reverse strand, counting down.
GGGTGATTGTGAGATGAAATCGAGGACCTACAGTTTAACGTGGAATCCGAACCACCATAGTTTGAATTTCATTATTTTTTTGAATTTTCAATTGTGTATTTAACTCCACTGGATTACTAAATTTCTACCATCCTAAGTTTGATAGAATTATTACTCCCCACACCATCATAAATTAATGCCAAGTTTGAGGGAAATTTATTGACAAGATCAATTTGTTCCTTAGTACACAAGTGTGAAAACTTTTTTGGGAGAAAGAAACATACGGGACTATCGTTTAAAAAAGACTTTACAAAAATTCCTCTTCCAAATCTTGTGTCCCGCTCCTCGAAAGATATAATTTTTAATTTTGTGCTTTTGGCTAAATTTCCAAGTGAAATATATTGAGTCTCGCTCTTGATAGCATTGAATTCCCTCATAAACGTCCCCATACCCTAAAAAGAGACTAAAGTAGATGTAAACAAAATTTAAAACATTATAAATTAAAAAGATGTAAAAATAATTTAAAAATTATAAATTACCTTGATTGTCTCGTACGGAAGTGAGTTTTGGTGATGGTTACTCTGTCTCCGGTGTGGGCTTATCTATCCTCGGATCATCCTGAAGAAATTTAGCCCACCTAGCTTGCAGGTTGCTCGTTCCCGGATCATTGAGTGAATCTGCGAGGAAATCAGAAGTGACGCCTTGGTCACAATCTAGTGCCTCTTGCGTAACCAATCTTGCTTGATGCGTCCAATACCAGTCGCAGATAACTTTACAATAGCCTACGTCTCCGTTCGAGCCACACGCTTAAGATTTTTTAAAGTGACCAAAATATCTAGAATCACAATAATGGACCGTGCGTTGGATGGAGGACTCTTGTAGAACTTCTAATACACAGGTGTAATTATTATTATTAAAAAAAAGTTGTACCTACCTCAACGCATCTGTCATCATCAGCGTATTTGTATAAAATTGTTTTATCTCCAATTAGTTATATAAAAGGTTCTTTCCCGCATTTACAAACACCGCGCTGCCCTCTCTTGATAACTATCAAATAAGAGTGGCCCGTAACACTATTCCTAGATTGACGTTCAATATGGCAACGCTTGAAGAAGTTTGTTAAAGCACATGTCTTTGACTGTCACCATTTTAGTAATGTCTATGCAGTTTTATATACCAGTATTTAAACATATTTCCAACATTTTAAAATTGCAAACGAGTCTGGACAAGGTAATTTCTAAAAAAATAAGCTCAAGGTGAACGTATACCTTTTATTAAAAAATATCTCGCGGTGTTAGTCAATTTTTATGAACAACAAGACAAGTACCGTCTAAGGTGACACCACTAGTTACATAAAGTAATGAAAAAACTCACCAGGAACAAATTTGAAAACAAGCGTCCGCCAAAGAGTCCACGATTATAAAAGGGTAATTTATATATATCAGATTATCATTTCTCTGTCATCGTGCCGAGTGAAAGAAGTTGTCACATAACAAACATTGAGCTCTCGTTTTGGCAAAAGTGAGTACAATTTTACTATTATTTTTCTCTCTGTCTTTATTCTGATCAGTGTTAAATTTATTATTTATACTAATATTTAATATTCTCTCTTTTGTTTAGTGTCTAAGGCATATACATTAAATATATTTACAATTGACGAATCTATCGACAATGCTAGACCCTCTACGTCAGACAATGCTATACCCGACGATACTGAACAACAACGAAACCATATTTTTTACTACACCGGCCCTAAGAACACTGATGACGACAACGACTCGTTTACAATAATAAGCGAGACAGGAAATACGTATAGTTGGATCAACACGTTAGGCAGGGTTATTTTAGTTTGATTCAAACCTTTGATTGTGAACGTGAGTCCGGTGCATTATCTAATGACATATTTATCTAGTCTATTGGCACATTTTCTTAGAGGTATGGCACCTTACGATTTAATGGGACTTAAGATCACAAAGACGGAGAATAATCTGGACCAACCGGTCGGGGTTTCATATCGTATGAGACTAAATTGATGTTAACACTATTATGAATACATTGACAAAAGTTATTAAAAGTAACGCCAAATTTGCTATAGCTGATGTATTGATGATTAAAGTGAATCATAACAAAATGATGATGGTCAACGGTAAAACAATATTAAAAAGGTGTCTCTCAAACGATTATCTGAGTCAACATAAAAGGAGAATAGTCATTGTTAAATCATTGAAGACTTGTTTGGCACACGCTATAGTAATAGCGATAGCCAAAATCATTAAGGATATTGTTTATAAATCAAATATTCAAGGGTTTAAAATTAACACTGTGGTAGATGATCTCGCAAAAACGCGCATAGATTTATCCGGGGAAGGGGGTCGTGAACATCTCTATAAAATTCAACGTTATTTTGGTGACCAATATAAATTACGTGTGTACAATACCCTCTCAACGATCAATGGGTTGTGGCACGAGGGTGTTTGGTCTTCGAAATATTGTACGATGACGTCATGCGTCACTTCAACGTAATAATCAATATGGCGGCCGATTTTTCAGTTTAATACTTTTGCAACGGATGAAATAGTAGATTTCAAAGTGTCGGAGGACATCCGTTTAAAAATAGGTGTTCACTGTGTAGGTCAACACTTCCGTGTCTATACGCGGGCGAAAAAGTGTACTGCAGTGATTGTAACAGATTCTTTAGGTCTGACACTTGTTTCGCTAATCATAAATCGAATAAAATTCGTAGTAGTAAACCCGTTTGTGATTTAAGGCAGGTGTGCAGTATTTGCGACAAAATGAAAGGTAGTAATCACGAATGTTTTAAATCATATCGTAGACGTGAAAACAGAATAAATACAACCCTCATCGTTGCTACACGCAAACGTTTAGTCGAAAAGAACTTGACGATAAATATCTAATGGTATTTTTTTGATTTCGAGGTTAGGCAAGATCACACCATAACTGACGACTTTTTATGCACGAACAGAATTTTCTTCACGTACATTATTGTTAAAAATGCGAATTTAACGATAATATGGACGAGGATTGCAAACAATGCAGGAAACAATCTAATTACTTTTGGAAGAATCCTGTAGACCGCTTTATCGAATACCTGAGATGACCGAGGCCGTTTGCTGATAAGATTGTTGTCTTTCACACAACTCGCGGGGCTTCGACGCGATATTTATCCCAAATAGATTTCTGTCACTAAATTGCGCCCCCTAAAATCATCGTGGATGGAACTAAAATACTTTGCATGACGATGGACCACATACAATTTAAATACAGCCTAGTTTTCTTACCTATGCCGCTGAGAAAGATCCCGAAAGCGTTTGTACTCGACTGCTAAAAAGGACACTACCCCTATCTGTTTAATACAGAAGAAAATTTAAATTATATAGGTGAGATGCCTGGTCCCGAAATGTTTGGTGCGGATTATATGAAACCGGATGAGCGAAATGACTTTATGATATGGCACGCTAAGAAGCTAGCGCAGGGGTATGTATTCGATAATAAGTCAGATTTAGAGGCCTATTGTGTAGATGACGTAAATGTATTTCGCGAGGGTTGCCGTACATTTTGTCATCTATTTCTAAATTTATGTTTGATGGACGTGTTTATGAAATCGATCACCATCTCGTCGGCGTGCAGCCGTTTATTTAGAACACTTTTTTTTAGCTCCCGATACGATATCCATCCTAGCCAAATGAGGATACAGGTGCAGTGACAGTCTGCGAAAGCCACAATATGGTTAGTCTATTTGCAGAAAACCCACCCCGATATTCACATACAACACACCTTCAACGGAAGTGAGATATAAATCCTGGGGAGAAAGGTGGATGGCTATTGTGAGACGACGAGGGAGATTTTTGAGTTTGACGGTTGTTTCCTCCGCGGGTGTACATGTCTTTCAAACCGTGACGCCAGTAAAACAGGGACGAAAGATACACTCGCCGAACGATACGAGTGCACTCTGTTGAGAGATAGAACATTTAGAGCCGTAGGGTACATTTTAACTATGAAAGAGTGCAACTTTGACAAAGTACTGACTGAAGACATGGAATTAGACATTGAGCTAAACAATCACCCTATGATTCGAACTGCTCCCCTCAATCCGCGCGATGCATTGTACGTTGGTTGTTGTGAATCTATTGTTATACACTATAAGACTAACCCCGACGATAAAATAGAATAATTAGATGTATGTAGTTTGTACGCGTGGGTATGCAAATATTTTAAATTTCCTGTAGGTCATCCGATTAATATATTTGTCAGAGACGACTGTCCCGATGATGTTGTAGACCGAGAGGGTATAATTAACCGTAGTGTTTTGCCTCCCAGATAATTGTACTACACTGTACTACCCTACAAGACTCGATCAAAGTTAAGGTTTTGTTTTTGCTCCTATTGTGCAAACGAGATGAACCAAGGTGATTGTAAACACAATGACTGACAGATCTATTACAAGCACATGGATGATCAAACAGGATGCGTTGGGATACCCCGGATGAGTGAAAAAGACAATTACGTTAATGACTATTACAAATCTGAGGGAATAGTGCTGGATAAAAGCGAAATCATTAATAATCCAGGAAAAGGCGAATTTGCTAAATTATAGGGACGATTTGCACTGAACGCAAATAAGATGCAGACCACCATAGTGAACAACCCAAAACAATATTTTGACCTACTCACCACCCCCGGCCCAGAGGTTCGCAACATTATCTTCCCCAATGATGAGGTTGCTTGTGTTTCGTCGGCGTACAGCGAGGAAGCCACCTTCCCCCTGAACACGGTCAACGTGTCTATAGCCACGTACGTGACCACCGGTGCTCATATGAAATTATATTCATATCCTAGGCACTTGAGTAGTTCTTGTCTTTTTCTGCGACACCACTTTATTATCAGCGTGATAAGACTGACAGACACGTACATTATACTGAAAGGCGACAAGTTGAGTGATATGACGAATGAACTGACCGCTTACTCTGAGACCGCATACATTACAAAGTTTGTTTCTGGTGGACCGAAAAATTATTCATACTATGTGTTCGTTCCCGAGACGAACGAATACAGATCCACCACCAAGGTCAGGGGTATAACGCTAAACTATGAAAACACAACGATTGTAAACTTTATGATTATTAAAGACATGATTTTGAAAAAGACATGGACCCCGTACACATGACCAACCCTTGCGAAAAATTAAAAGAAAAAGAGACCCCATCGCCGTCTCCGAGATGGAGAGAAAAAACTATAATATCATATTCACTAAGCGTAAAAGATTAAATAACAACACATCCGTACCCTACCGCTATAGTTGATCACATTTTTTTCTTTGATTCATTATCAAACACTCAGAGAGATGATTTAGCTCGATTGACACCACTATAAAAGACCAAGACATCGGTCGATGTAATTTAGTTGGTTGGATAAAATCAAAGCGTCCGTCTTCACGTACTCTTTGAAGCAGGATTTGTGTCTGATGTCTGCCGAAGATTTAAATAATTTACCTATAGAATTTATTAAAGCATTCTCATGTAGAGATATCAACCGCACTTGGAATTTACTCTCTCCAGGATGAATTGAAATATTATAAATATTATTTGGAAAATTATAATAAGGGGCTAATACAAATTGATGGACCTGCGTCTATTGAGAAAAAATGTTGACAATGTCTAACATCATCGTAGACGAAAAAATACTAGGTGTTATATTTATGTACGTGACTTTTTTTTACAGTTTGGATAATGGTCGGCCACGGTGGGTACTGACTGTTATTTGTTTTTCTTTGCAGTTTGGCTCCACAATTCTTTCCAGCGATATCTAATGTCATGTAATACTTTCAGGGGCTTAAAGATGAGAATAATAGGTTCATTATTAAATAAGGTAGCATTTTAGCTATGAGCGGAAGTGTGGTATATCCATATTTGTTTTCAAAATCACCGCGTCATTTTCAAAAACAATGTGATTGACTCACACTTAATCATCACGGCCTACAGTGCGATGATGGTGATATGACCGCCAATCAATTGAATACTATTTTAAACGTGCTACTCTCGATGTTTCTATAATTTATGTTAAGGGGAATGAGAAGAGAAAACTTATATTGGAAAGACTCGATAAAAAAATGTGTAATAAATATGTTAGACTTGAGCTCTACCGCTTTGAAAGATCTTAACCATTATAAATATGATAAATGTTTCGGGCATAAATCTAAAAAATTAGATTACATATGTACCCTTTCAAATGTAGACTTTCTCAGGGAATGGTTCCTCAGCGCCACTATAAAATTTGCAAGTGTAAGCTTATTTTTAATTTTTAAAGAGGCACTAGACGAGTACACATCGATGTCTGTATTTGTACACCCTTTCACACTTATATTGGCGGGACTGTCTAGTTGCGAGAAAACTAATTTTGTATATAATTTTCTATTAAATTTGAAACAGGTGTGTAGTGTGAATGAATTTGATAGAATTCTATGGTGTTTCAGTGAGAACAATTCAATTGCATCGCGATTATCTATACACGTCACACTACAAAAAGGTGTACCGGACTATTTTGATTTTTAAATTAAGACTGGACCTCAACTCATCGTGTTGGATGATTTAATGGACGGAGCCTATTCAAACAAAGTGAGTGAATTTTTTACCAAGTGTAGTCACCATAGAAACCTATCGGTTATTATAATCACACAAACCCTTTTCCATCGGGGGGAAGGGGGGGTAAATCTCGTGACATCTCCCTAAACGCTAAATACATTAGGTGTTTAAAAACTCGCGGGATCAAACACAGATAAACTATCTTGCTAGGAAATTTTATCCGGATAAGCCATCCGAAATACAAAGAATTTATAGGAAAGCGACTGAATCACCTCATTGATATTTATTCTTTGATCTGAGTCAGAACGCGGACAAACGCCTGCGCTTCATAACGGACATATTCGACACTATTTGCAAAGTGTTTGTTCCCTCTAGACTACTAGATGAAACTAGTCAAGAAAAATAGGCATATGCTGTCGGTGTTGAAAACGGCCAATTTTAAATTTCGCAAAGCTAGTCTCAAAGTCACCGACCCGGAGCTCATAACAACACTTGGCGAATCTGCGCTAAACACATTAAACAATAATATTAACTTAGGAAAAGAGATAAGTATAAAAATTGTACGCGGAAATTGGCTAGTAAATGTGTTTTGTTGAAGAGAAAAAGAAATATCACCTTTCAATCGGGGGGATTCCTAACCATCATACTACCGGCTATACTATCCGCTCTTGTCGGATCCTTAGTTAAATAACGCCACAACTTAAACAGATGCTTCTTGTCCTGCCCGAACTATTTAATGATAAATGTGATGACGAGTCTTTCGATATAGTAGATGAAAAATATTCTTAACAGGAAATCTAGAAAAATAGATGATTATCAAGGATTGTATAATTTTAGAAAGCTTCAACAGCGACATTTAACGAACAGGGAGAGCCAGATGATCCATAAACATCATAACCATCGTGGGCCCCCGAGTATTAAGACTTAGACCGGTTGACCTTGCATGAACTAGCCGATAAGTAAAAAAAGTGACCTTCAGTTATAAGACAACTGGTTTCACCTCAATTCCTTTCAAACGAAATAACGTACGAAAACACGCCTGTTAGAGGCTCACTAGAGAAGGTGGACGAGGAGTGGGTGGAGGGGGTATCATATTTTGTGCCTAGATCAGAATTTGATGAAATCGAAAATGGTTCCTCCGACCTATTCGGTACAATAGTATGGACATATTTATCCCCATACGTACATAGGAGAGTATCTACAGACCCTGTATTTGTAATTAGAAAAGAGGGACGATTAAAATTGGCAATTTGAGTTTTACCGTAGAAGATAACGATATCTACCTGGGTAACACACTATAAGGTTACGCAAGGACTTTGGGAGTTGTTGGTGAGAAGAAACGTAAATAGAGATATAATTACAAACAGTGTTTTAAAAAATATATAAAGACATACTAATTGCTACGATTTCTCACCGTAAAAACTCTAATCCTAACGGAAAAATAACGTCTAGTAGTGGTTTGAAATATAAAACAATCATTTCGAAACGGTTTCTGGCCAGACCTCGTTGGAACACGCTCAGATGACCGCAGCGTTAAGAAAATTATATTAAAATTTTCTTCAGCCGTCGGCTTTTTCGTCCGCCGCAAAACTTCAAAAGGTTAGTCGAGTAGATAAAATAAAAGTAGACGAATGGTTAACCGGGCAGGGCGTGTAAGCTCTTCACCGTAGTTTAAGAAAAAGGTTTCTACGTAACCAGTACAGAGTGAATAATATCGACGATGTGTTGAAGATAGATTTAGTAGATATGAAAGCTTTAAAAAAGGATAACAAAGGGTTCAACTATCTTCTAAACATTATTGACGTATTTTTAAAGTACGCGTGGTCTATACCTCTTAAAACAAAATCGGGTGCAAACATCACTTTGCTATAAAACTGTTTTTTAAGGGAAGAAGAACCCCCATTTTGACTCAGTCGGACAAGTGTACGGAATTTTTAAATTATAAATTTCGAGCCTTTTTGAAATAATTGGGTGTTCATTTTAATAATTTGTGTAATCCAGACACAAAGTGAGCCGTCGTGGAACGTTTCAATCGCACGCTGAAAAGTAAAATGTGGAAATATTTCACCGCGTTCAACACTCACAACTACATCTATGTGATAGATAAGATAGTTCAAAATTATAACGCTAGTGTTCATTCGACCATAGGAATGGCTCCAGCGTCAGTCAAGCCTATTCATGTCCTTAAAATACTATTATGACTCCTAAAATAGTGGGCTAAAATTAAAATTGGGAATATTTCGTTCAAGGCGGGAGATCATGTGCGTATAAGTTAAGAAAAAAATACTTTTGACAAAGGATACGAGGCTAATTTCACTCGAGAAATATTTAGCGTAGTTAAATTATAATTCTTAGACTTCCCCAACCGGTGTATTCATTACAGGATCTTCAGGGGCGTCCCATCGAGGGACTTTTTTTTTTAAATCTGCGAACTAGTTCAAGTTGGTCGTCCGACGATTTTTCAAATAGATAAAATAGTAGAGAATAAGAATATTAAGGGCACTCAACATCATCTAGTCAAGTGAAAGGCTATGATAGTTCTTTTAACAGCTGGGTACCTGCGTTAGACACTAAACCAATATGAGTCAGTTTTATGTAGCACTGCCGTCGGATTCAAGTGCCGATTATTACGAAAATAATACACTCTATTACTATACTACAAAATTGGAACAATCCATACTACTAGATCACGATCGGTGGGAGGTGGGACTAGCCTAATCATCCTATCCCGAAGGTTTTGAAAATATCGAAGATAACATTTCATCCGAGGATAGAGAATTGACGGCAAACATCGTAGTGACCCAAGTGGGACGTATTTTGTTTCCTCAACAAGATTTCGCATCCTTTAAGGAGCTCTATAGTAAACTCGAGAGCTCGATAGGTGATAAAGGTAATCTCATGGTTCTAATAAATGAATTTCAATTGTATTTTCTTCGCGATCAAACAATGCTAACAGAGATTTAAAAAAAAAAGGGTGTATGTAACCCCCGACAAGTCACCCATACCTACACGATTCAAAACACTATTTCATTTACGGTGGCGAAAAGAAAATTTAAAATAGAATTTCCAGTTCGTCTCTATATGGGCATTGGAGACTTAATTACGACCATTTGAAACAGACTACCCAACATAAAGTCGCTTAATGCAGTTAATACAAATATGAGGGATTTGATGAGCGTGGGTATTAAGGGGGTCTTTTTGCGACCTAATCGTAAACTACCCGGCTCTTGTGTAATCGAAACAGAGTCTGTATTTGTGTACACAGACCAAATTTTCTAGGCGACTCCTATGTGAGATGGATTAGAATCATACAATTCCCCTCTGCCACTGCACATCATGTATTCTTTACTATACTCTATTTTCCCGTCAAGAAATGTAATTTTGACTCCATAAGTATAGGCTTATGCACAAAGTTTGGTGAATTAGTGAATTTTCAATCGGGTCCCGTGCCTACCATAGCACTTTTAAAGTTTAGAGAAAAAACTAGATAATAAACATGGGAAGTAGTAATTTAGCTTAGTCTTAACAATGGAGGGAGAGGGAGAAAACATCGTTCCTGTCTATCATGTTAACTATAAAATGTAAAGGGGCTGAGGGCTTGGATCGTTCTTGGGCGGACTATTTCGATTTGTCAAACCATTGTTTGTGAGGGTTGCAAAAGCGGTGGGAAAACAAGCGTTATAGACAGGTTCACACATACTGACCGATATAGCCACAAAGTAACCCGGCCAAAAATGGGTGATATAGTTAAAAAGCACGTCACTCGGGCGGTTGAGGGTCGCGGCATAAAAAGGGTAAAAAAGCGTAAACTAGTTCATTCGAAGGTGGGCGCTAGAGCAAGAGGGAACAAGAGAGTTAAAAAAGATATTTTCAACTAATTATGGAGTCGATCTTTTCGGCGAAAAATGCATTCAAACGCTAATTTAAAATAATAAAGTGGTCGAATACACCCCCATCGCTTCCGTGGACAACGACGCTCAATTAGAGTTCTGTCCCGGAGACGGCGAGTACTTTCGCAACCTCTCTTTGATTAAATTATATCTTCGTATTCAACTAGTAAAAGGGGACAGGGCACCGGTTGCGGCCGATAATAAAATCGGATGCGTCAACAACCTAATACATTCTTTAATTAGTCAAATCACTATCTCTTTCAACGAAACACCTATTACAACCTCGATAGACAGCTATGCATATGGGGCTTATTTAGAGACTTTAACTAATTATGGTTGAAACCCACCTGGTGGACGGTATGTAGTTTTTTGATACCCCTGCCGCTAACGGTAAACTCGCTGCATCCACAGAGCACCAAGGCTTTGCCACTAGATTAGACTTGTTAAAACATATGGTCGACTAAGACGTTTACACGCTGACATATTTAATATTTCACAATTGCTATTGAAAAATGTATCCATGCACGTTAAATTAATTCGCAAAAAAAGGGGATTTTATCTGCTCACAGACGCGGATAATTTAAATACTGACGTCCGGTTGACAATTTTAGACGCCATCCTTTTTGTCAAACACGAAGAAGTGTCGTCCACTATTTCACTCGCTATAGAAAATACACTACTAAGAAAGCCAGCCCAATACCATATCAATTGGGTGGACGTCAAGTATGTGATCGTACCCAAACGATACAAGTAATTGAGCCTAAGCACTGTTATTCAAGGGGTTATCCCTTAAATAGTTTTATTCACTATGGTGTCTAGCGGTGCTTTTGTGGGTAGTTTGAACACGAATCCGTTTCAAATCATTCATAGAAACCTTGATCGTTTCATCCTATATGCAAACAGGATCCAAAAACATTTGCACATTTTGATAAATTTTGACAACGTTGGTACGTCCAACCTCGTCTTTGACACTTTGCACTCAGGATTGGGCATACACCACCAAAACAACGGACATTTAATCACGCGGGACATGTTCAATAAAGTTTATTTTATGCTGGCGTTCGACTTGACTCCCGAAAGTGCAGGACAGGACTAGCACACTAGCCTTCAGATAAAGGGGAACGTGAGATTTGAGTTACAGTTCAACTCATACCTTGATACCGCTATAACCTGTTTGTTTTACTCTGAGTACGAAGTGACGGTGTCAATAGATTATAATCGGGAAGTGAAAATTAATTATTAGTACCATGAATTCGCATCAAATAGACACACTACTGCAGCGCAAAATTCCATTATATAAAGAAACATATTCTTAAGACAAATTACCTCAACATTTCACTTGTGCCGCCTTATTTGTGGTCAATTTAGAACTTCACACTAAACCCGGTTCCCATTAGGTGGTCCTATATTTTTCCAAATTTGGGGAGTATTTCGATACATATGCCAGACGACCGAGCCTAGCGATGACTAAACTCATGAATAAACACTCGAGATGATGGATGTACAATAGAAAACGACTCCAGGCCATAGCGTCTGGTATGTGCGGCAACTATAACTGTCTGTTTGCCGTTGCCAAGGTCACCAGCTGGAGCCTGAGGAGATTCACAAATCTGTTTTCCGTCACCGACTTATGCCAGAACAGCCGACTGGCCGTCACGTTCAAAGGTCACTTTGGCAGCTGTCCAAGGTGTACGACAGGTGTATCCAGACATGTGTTCCAGCATTAGATATAAAGCTATGTTCAAATTTTATTTAATCATTTGTATTCAATTATCTGGCAGATGAAAATCATCATGTCGGCCATCTTTGATTTTTCATTTATCGTCAACTCAAAAAGGGCGTGGTCACTGAACAGCGATAGTTTTCATCCACAAGAAACAATCCTCATGCTATCAATTCAATAAACCACCGGACCGTGCTACTCCAAATTGGGTCAATTCATAAGCAAAATTTAGATAAAGCCGTTGTACCTTACGCATATAATAAACAAAAAGGCAATTTCTTGTCCCGTCTCACAGGGTGGACATTCATCCCTCTACGCGGGGACTATAAATGCCCCTTTGTAGATTTGATCAACTCCAATTGTGGGGGATGTACCGCTCCATGTTATGACATCACCCCATGCGCGTTAAAAATGCAAACGCTTTCGCACGATTTGTCAGATTTCACAGCGTCGAGAAATTGTATACATTTTTCTCAATCAGCAAAGACGATGACGACGCCGATACTAGCTTTAATTGTGACGACTGTTGATTACAAGTCATCAGTCCAGACGCAGACATCGATGGAGAAGGTGACATGCAGCTGTAATATGGTGGAGGATCATCTCCCGTCTGTCGCCAAAGATCGACCCAAGTATTCACAAACGTCGTTGGCGATCAAGACTTTCTACCTAAACGACAAACAGAACAAACACGTAGAGGCGGTCCTCTTTCCCAGCAGCAATTTTTACGTCCACGTGATATTTTCTTCAAATTCTAAGCGTCTAATACTCACTGTTCCCCAATGGAACTTTTTCGTCAAATAAATGCCGTTATGGTCCGACTGTGTGGAGGACTGTGTAAACTTTGAGTCGAACATGGACGACTTTAACATAGTTGTGAAAAAAACACTTTTTGGCGTGTGGAAATTGGGCCTGAATAAAAAAATCAGATATACTTGTCTACGGACGCATTAAAAACTCTGTACGGTCTTGAAAAATATATCACACACCATGTAAAATATCTCAACTATCTTCATGTATGGTTATTTATATACAATGTCCTGACCTCCAAATAGTTTTTTGACCTTTCTTATCCGATCCCATCCCATATTTTGACTATATATCGCTATTTGACGATCTTTGTATTTTTATGCATAGCAATAATGAATTGTAAAAAATGTGTATTTTCTATAGTAATAATAAAATGTAAAAAAATGTGTATCTATCTTTCATTTATTGTAATATCTCCCTCCTATTTAAATTATATATTTGCAGTAAGAGTCATATAGCTTTATAAAGAAAAATTAGGTTTACCACTTTATAGAGTATATTTAAATATGACATAATTAATAAACATGACAAGTAGAGTATTGATAGTTATGGTGCGTATATGCTCACCTGGCAACCAGAGTATTGGTGGATAGAATCAAACGTCAAACTCTTATGACTTCACAGAATATAATTCATTCAATTAGTAGTAATATTTTTGCGATGTAACTGTCATACGTAACTTATTCTATGTAAGACATTTTTAAATACCTCTAACATAATTACCCCCTCCCCTCAAATGTCATACTCATTTGACGTTACAGAATATTATAATTAATTCAAACCTGATTTTATTCAATTAATAAACGTCATTTTCTTGTGGTCTCACTGTCATACGTCACATACATTATTTAAATACCTCTAATATAGTTAACCCCTCCCCTCAAACATCATTCTCTTTGGACGTCATATAATATTATAATTCATTCAAACCTAATTTTATTCAATTAATAAACGTCATTATATTGTGATGTCCTTGTCATACGTCACCTACATTCTTTAAATACCTATAGCATGGTTTACCCTCCCATATTCTAATTTCCGGTCGACTAGATATACCCTGCTCATTACTACTAATGTTGGAGTTAACACATTTTTATATACTGCCATCTTTGCCTCTTTTGAAACTACTTCTTTATTTGCAATGTTTCACATACATCCAATTACTATCCGAGATGCATTCACTCACCTGTCGATTTCACCATCTATCCTTCCATTATTACAGAACATTCTGCCCAAATACAAAAAATCTTTTACTTATTCTACAAATTTTCCATATATATCTATTAAACTGACAATCATTTCCTGATCCACCCCTATCAAAAACTATCACCTTAGTTTTGGAGACATTTATACGAAAATCCATTCTGCCTGTCGTCACATTCAAACGATTTAATGCACTTTGCAAGTCACTTTCTTTCTCAACCATTAATACAGCATCATCTACATATAACACCGCTCTCACATTCACATTGTCCATATGTACACCAACCACGTCCTCACAAGCATTTCTCATACACTTATCCATGAAAACATTAAACAAACATGGAGACATAACACAACCTTGTCTAACACCCTGTTCAATTTCAAACCATTCGCTCAAAGCTCCATACACCCTAACGCCGGTGTCACACTATGCGGTTTGGCGGGGTGCGGTTTGGTGGGATGCTATTTGATGGGATGACCCCTTCCTGTCACACTATCCTTCCAAAAGGAATAGCCGAAGTAAAAACAACCTCAGACTTGCTGTGTGCAGTGTGCTGTGGGAACGTGGTGCCATGCTCACTACAAAGATTGTGTGCATAGCTGAGGCTGAGGGGCTTTTTTTTTAACATCCTTATGATTTACAGTATTTTTCATAAAAGTTGTTATAATGTAAGTCAAATGTGCTAACATATATTCTAAATTTCTCCTGGTGCCAGTTAAGACATACATATAACCTCTAGGGTCAACTCTGGTGAGATTATCTTTACTTTTGGATACCGACTGCATTCACAGTGAGAACCAAGTTTGGGGAAGTCCCTACTTGTGTGGGAAGGATATTATCGCATCAACCCAATCGTGGTCTGACTCTCATACAAGCTTATTTAAAATATTAAATAATATTTTTTTGTCCCTTTACAAATTACTTTTCATGAAAAATATGTACTTGTAATTTAAAGGGTCAGTTTGTTTCCTATCACTGAGATGTTTCAGGTAACGTTCTGTTTCTATAATAAACAAAGGAAGGCTATTTTCAACTAACTGCAAGTCAATTTCAGTAATTTAGATTATCGTAATTGTTGAGAAAATACTTTCATAAAAATATGCAGATACAAAGGTAAAAATAAATTCTATTCCTTCATTGCTCAAACAGAATATTCATTTTTTACAACTTACCAAAACTTCAGTAAGTCTGAGGAAGTGTAATCAATTGGTTCACAGATATAACTATGCTGTGGTCCGACACTTTAGCTCAGTCGGTAGCACGTCTGTCTACTGATCTAAGGGCTCCAGCATCGATTCCCAGCCTGGCCAAAAATGTTATCGTTGGTGAAAAGTGGATTTACCCTTTCACAGTGATGAATTAACAGCTAAGGCCTTGATGTTGTGTATGTTCTAAATTTAAGATTTGTTTAATTAGTATATAGGAATATAACCTGAGCATGTAGTAAGAACCAGTGCTAAAATAACTATGCTGTTCCTCACCTGAAATCCCCTCGCACCTCACAGTTTGAGAAACCATGTACTAGACATTATACTTTTGTTTATGTGTGGTTGACGTTCTATGTGCAATGACCTAGCCGGGGGTGGTGGTGGTAGGGCAGCCGCCCCCCGAAGATTCGGTTTACAGGAGTTAGCCCCCTCCAAATGCTGCCATATTGCTAGGCTACAGGTACTTAAGCATGTTATTATTTCATTTTGAGCTTGTCCTATGTTCTTTGTGTGTCTTAGTTTGATTTTTTTTTTAAACATTTTTCTACGATATCACGGCTTGAAATTATTCTATAACCTTGACTGGGAGGCACAAAAACGTTCCTTCACAAACGCTCAGTGTGACAGTCAGCATTTAACTGCATGTGTTTTCGTTCACTTCCGGTGGTCCCATCATCCCTTTTGGCGCAGCATGCTGCAGTGTATCTCGTTGGCTCTGGTTCGACAGGATAGTCTGTCAGCTTTCATTTAAAACAATGTGTTGTCACCGTCTCTCACAAATGGACCAGTTTCAACACTACCGCGAAAACACATAGTGTGACACCAACCTAACGCACGCTTTACTTCCATCATACACTTCCATTATTGCATTTAATGACCATGCATTCATATCATACACTCTCAAAACATTCCATAACATACCCCTACTCACCCGATCATACATTTTCTCCAGATCAACGAATGGCAATGACATTTTTTCCTTACTCCAATTTATTTCTCAATCATTTGCTGCAATGCAAATATCTGGTTCATGCAATCTCTACCTGGCGTGAAACCACACTGCACACACCAAATCTTGTCCACAGTTTTTCCACATACCCTTTCAATTAGAACTCCGCCAAAAACTTTTGCCCGGAATACTCAAACTAATTGCCCTATACTCTTGTATTCATTCATACTGCCTTTGTTTAAAGGAAATATAACAACATTCTTCCAGTCATTAGGAGCACTTGAAATCCCAGTACACACATTGAACAACTCACACAATTTGGCAAGTAGTACCATGGCCCCCACACTTAAGCATTTCACTTGTGATCCCATTACACCCGCAGCCTTGCCATTCTTTAACACTTCCATAGCTTTTAACCCCAGCCTCATCAATTATTTTACTCATCATAACATTTTCCCATTTTCTGCTAATTTCTCTATGCTGTTGCCATAAAATTGCTCAAAATACACCCTCCATCACTCTCTTATATAATTTTAATTTGAGATAATCTCAGCACGTTTATTCTGAATGTCAAAGGTCTTTCCTTGCGCTCCTTTATTTATTCTCTCTACTAATCATTTCCATAACAGCTTCATATTTCCTTCAAACTCTTTCTGCATTCTTTATCCTTCTTTTAATCTCATTTGCTCTGTACTTTCCTTTACTACTTTCTTTGCATTCATCTTTTTTATCTTTGCTTATGTTCCACAACCTCTTATGTTCTGTTTCACTCTTCACAGCAATTATTTGTACGTATGCCTCTTTCTTTGCTCTCCCAGCTTCTTTTACTTGTTCAGTCCACCAACCATCTCTTTTTCAATTTCTCACCACCGCAAATCCACACATTTTTTTTATGGCACTCAACTACAACCTATTTTATTCTTTTCCAAGCACTTTCTATATCATTAGCATTTATTTTGACATTCCATTAATGCTTTTGTAAAGTTAATTTTTCCCTCAGCATTTCATATTATGCTCTCCCTTTCATCTTGCAACTTTTCCACTTTCACTCTTACTTGCATAATACTCTTGCTCTGCTTCCTCACAAAATTCCTACCTAATTCAACTACTAAGATCACTAGGAAGTAATCTGTTCTAAATTAAGCTACACACACAGCCCTAGTATTATCCTTATTATAATGACAATAACAAAATATAATTACTAATAAATTCTAGGAGGGAGAAATGAGTAAAAGGAAGTATAAACTGGTACATGTCCTTGGATATTATAGTTGATGGGGACTTGCAAGTCTAATATATGAACAAATTAATCTAAGCGTTTAAGGATAATATTAAATAAACAAAATAAACAGGGTAAAATAAATATATAGATGAAATGGTCGAGAGCTAAGAGCCAAAAAACTCCGACCACTTTACAAAAGCATAATTTACTGACTTTTTTTTTCCTTGATGTTTCCCCATACCTAACCAGCTGGTGAGGTAAAATCGACATACCGTAGTCTGGACATAAATTAAAATGGTGGGGAAAAAAATCTCTGATTCCCCTCACGTGTAGTCAAGTGGACATTATTTATACCAAGTGAACCAAGAGTTGTGAAATGTTTTTGGCTACATCAGGACCTAGTATATGTGTGATTTACAGACCTGTAATAGGCAGCACACTCTGTTGGTAGCAACACACATGCACAGAAGGCTCCTAACCCCAGCAAATACAAGGCAGGATATATGTCGTCTAGTAGAACACTGATGAAACCACCTCCGGGTCCCACAGCATCTGGAGATATGCACAGAACCTGCATATGGAACCAGTGGCGCTTCTCACGCGACACCAAACCATGTTCCAACATTCGCATTATTCTACAACATAAATATTTTGGTTCATATCTGGTTTACATGTCTGCTGCTTATACATCTCAACTCTCAATAGACTTCATAAACATTTTTTCGCATATACTCTTCCTCACCTCTATGTGCACAACTTAATTATTGGTAGGAACATCTCTTTTTAAAGAAAACATAATTTGCACATTCACTAAAATCAATATTGTTATTCTCTTGCTGTTTTTAGTACTAAATATTTAGACACAAATTTACTAAAACCTTGGGTCTTTTTCTGACACTATAAATAAATTAACTTCTTAACTCTAAATATATTCATAGAATGAGCATTTAATTATTAATCTATTATACATAACTTACAATGTATACTTTTTTAGTTTTAGTTTATACGTTTTAACACATGGGCTATGTAATGGTTTAATCTATGGAGTAGTGATGTAGCTTTAGAAATATGGTGTCCCCCAGTAGCCTAGGAAGGAAGTGGAAAAATAGAAGTGATAAAACTGTGTATAAAACCACTCAAAATACAAACTGTCTCACAAGCCCGACACCTTAAATCATGTGCATTCTTCCTTTATGGATAGTAACAGTCTATGAGGTAAGGTAAAATGAGATGATGTATATAACTGACATAGAAATACATTGCCAATGTATCTCAATAATGTTTTGTTCATACCCATAGTTGAGAGCAGGCATATGTGCAGAACTTTTCTTGACAGCATAGGCTCTCTGGTAGCCTGGTCCACGTAGTAGAGAGATTTCTCCAACACTGCACAGTGTATCTTCACTCTGTTGACTGTAATGGAGATATGTGTGTGCATCCACCTTGTCCGCACAGAATGCAATGTCACCCTGAAAGACTCGATACTATTGATTTCAACAAAACTGCACTTTTATTAAAAATTATTTGTTGGAAGGGTGGGATTTATTCGATTGAGGGATGCTGGAGTTAAATGGCTTCTTTGAACAGCATGACTACATCCTATTCAACTTATAAGGTATCCGCTTTGGTTGTCGAGTGGTCTAACATGCTACTCTTGCAGTAGATTAGACTTCCGATGACAGGGGGATCGAGATTCGAATATGTGTTGGGTGTACTCAGAGTGTTTTTTCCAAAATGGTTTTCCACTTTTCACACAAATGCGCGTACACTTCCTATAAATATAAACTTTCTGATCCCTAAAACCATTAGGGTAATTAGTACATAAGCGTATATTGTATAACCCGAACCGGTAGTAAGATGTGGTGCTAAAAAAACTTTTAAGGTGTGGTAGGTGGTGAAGGTAGCCTAGATGATGGGAGAACTCGATTTCTTTTAACTTTTTAAACTTTATGTTTTATTTTGAACATATTTTATGTATGCCTTTTTTAAAATCAAAATAGTTGTAATATATTTTAAGTTAAAATACCTTTCTGGTTGTTAGATTCCCTCGTGATTTTCAACTTTACTTATTATGATTGTCACATTTGTAAGGTTGAAGTTGGTATGCATTTTGTGCAATTTTAAGCACTCTTATACATAATAACCAATACTGTTCTTTATAAATTGAGGTAAATTTAATCCAAGAGATTTTTATAGACCCTATAAGTTTTTTGCAGTTGTAAAAATTTTCAAATTGTTCATTAGAGCAATAACTTTATATATTCAAATTTAAGGTTATATTTTTAAATAATTACTCCAGTATACAGATAATGTAGCATTTATTGGAAATAAACTACAAAAAGCGTACGAAGAGTAAAGCAAGTAAACTCACCTAGGCCCCATTCAACTGCTTCAACTCACTTTGTCCTCCCCGCACAATATAACAACAACATGCCTCTATGAAATTGACCGGCCAACTAAACGAGGAAAAATCATGCAAGACTGAACTGTGCTGTATCCCGAGGCGTGGTGGGAAATGTGTGGTGCGCGTGCGCAAGACTGTGATGTTATGTTGGAACATATGGTCTAGAATGATCTACCATCTCCTATGGTGTTCTTCCGTCATCTGTCTATCCCCTACTTCTCTTAATTGTTCTGTGTTGGCCGTTGTGTTTGTTTACCCCTCTTCCCCCTTGTTGAGCTAGTATGAGCATTATATAATGGTGTAATTCAATGTGTACGGCACTCTTGTCAGGATCGGGGCCTCGGACACACCTAGGTGTCCAGGATGTTTTAGGAAGGTACTAAATTCCTTTTTGGCTAAATTTACATAAAAATTCTTTTTGGCGAGTAAATATTCATAGTTCATAACACTTTATAACCTCTAATCTTCTATTTATTTACTTCGACATGAAGCCCCACAAGGGTTCGTGTGATGTCATGACTATCTGTTTACAAATCACTTTTGAGAGATTTGACGTTTATTGCCCATACGGCAGGGAAAGTTTATTTTGCGTAAGAAATGTTATTATCTGCGTGGCAGAAATATATCATATTGTTGTAAAAGTAAATGTTTGTAACTTATTGCCCATACGGCAGGGAAAGTTTATTTTTGCGTAAGAAATGTTATTATCTGCGCGGCAGAAATATAGCATAGGGTTGTCAAAGTAAACGCTTGTAACTTATTGTTCATATGGCAGGGAAAGTTTATTGTTGCGTAAGAAATGTTATTATCTGCGTGGCAGAAATATATAATATTGTTGTCAAAGTAAATTTTTGTAACTTATTGCCCATACGGCAGGGAAAGTTTATTGTTGTGTTAGAAATGTTATTATCTGCGCGGCAAAAATATATCATATTGTTGTCAAAGTAAACGCTTGTAACTTTATGTCCATATGGCAGGGAAAGTTTATTGTTGCGTAAGGAATGGTATTACCTGCGTGGCAGGAAAATATTGTATAGTCTCATGAACAAGGTATTAGAAAAGTATATCTCATACGGCACCTAATGTTTTATATTTTTATTGAGGAAATTACATTTTTACTACCCTTTTGGAGTAATCTTATATCTTACATAGAATTGTAACCAATTCATGGTTACTGAAAGTTTCCGCAACTCTTGTTTTGTCATAGCTTTATATTACACATATACTGTTAAATATTTATCATCAATAAAACTAAAATGTTATCTTTGACATATTTCTTTTTATCAAACTTTTATGATATATCCTTCGCTTGCTCCCGTAATATATATATATATATATATATATATATTGAAATAGTTGAAATGTGAGTTCATGGAAGCAGAAAGTAAATATACCAGGGTCGGCCTATTTGCTTTTCGTTATTATCCTATCGGCTGCAATTATTGTTTCCTTTTTTTTATGGTTAATTTATGTTGTGCGCCAGCCTTATTCTTTTGGGAAGACTAAGGGCGGTGTTACAATGCCTCCAGCTTTTCAGCACTCATGTTTGGTTCCAATATGTTTTATGAGTGAGCGGGTTTTCCATCGTACATCAATTTGATAACAACAGATTTATATCTGTGTTCAGTGAATTGAAAAACAAATACTGTACATTAAATTGACAAGGAGGTTGAGATTCGCCTTAATCAGGTTCACAGGCGGTAGCCTTTAACATATGATCTAGTACTAGTTTTCTCATTTTATGCGGGTGAATTACAAGGAGACAAAATTGTCATGGCAAACTTGTATAGAGGCTGTAATATAATACTCTTTTTATTAAATTTAGATATAAATTAAAATTATTAGTATCACGATACAGTTGACAATAAGTTTGATGTTATCTTATTTCAAAAATCAACAAGCACATGGGCAAGGTGCTAGTCATGGGGGAGGGTCTGCCCCCCTGATTTCTTATGAACCCTCTCAGGGGAGGGACATATATATAAATATAAAAATATTTATTGACTAAAGGTATATTACATTTTTTACCAGACCCCCCCTAGAAAAATTATCCTTCCATGCACTTAAAAACCATACAGTTTATTGTGAACAAATGTTATATTAAGTTAGTCTATTAATGTTATTATTGTTGTTGTTATTGTTTATTATTATTATTATTATTATTATTATTATTATCATCATCACGTCTTACTACCTGTTTGGGTTATACACACGTAATGTGTAATGTGTAATGTGTAATGGTAGAGTGATTGTGAGATGAAATTGAAGACCTACAGTTTAACGTGGGATCCGAACAACGGTGGAGGCATCGCATTCCACACATTCACAAGTTGTGATTAATACATGTTTTGGCAGAGGTGAAGGAAGGGTTTGGCAATCAGATAAATCTGTGCCAGGACAGAGGATAGAACCCCGGAACCCCAGAACAGCAGTCCAACACCATACGCTTAGACCGCCAGGTCACTAAGTTAGTCTTTTAATGTGACACTTGGGATTGATGTCATACAAATCTTATCAATCCTATATCTAATTTATTAAAGTGAACTCGTAAATCAGCTTCAATGCTAGAAAGATTAATCCTGCTAGTTGCTTGCTACAATGCTCAGAATGTCCCCTCACACAAGTACCACGTTGAGGAGGATAGCAATAACACAATAGTTTTTTAGGATATTGATGTGTATTGTTCTTCCATACTTAGTGAGAAAGAATCTTGCGATTAATTGGCCTCATTGTCAATGCGAAATCACAGGACATATCAATAAGTCAGTTTCTTTTTCCTGCAATCAGATCCAACTCTTCAACTTTGTCGGAAAAATCAAAAGATAACATAACGCAATCTATGTTTGTTGTTGATGATTGTGAATAGTTATTAATTTTTACTTTCAGGCTCACAATATGCACAGCAATTAATTTTTTCAGGTCTTTAGCTTATTTTCCTGAAGTCATATTGTGCTGTGTAGGGAAATTTGATGGATCCCCTCCTGAAAAGAGTAGGCCTACTTCCAAGAAATAAGTTTCTTTTGAATCTTTTGATTTTGGTAGAAAACACGGTGTAACTATTATTGATAAATTTGTATTATATGCTTTAAAAGCAAATCTTTTATATGTCCTCAACAGAGAATAAGATGGGAGCTCCGTCTGAAAATAGGTAACAGCAATATGTTGATCTCTTATATTATTGACAAAGGCACTTTTGAGATTGGCCCCTTAGCTTCTTTTCCAAACATGGTTTCAACAATGACCTAACAAGCTGGCCCAATTAATTTTTTGCCAATAACATGTAGTTTAATGTTTTTTGTTATCAATTCAGCAATTTTGAATGGTGCCTTAAGTGCAATATCTGAAACTTTGACCCTTTTTTCCAGTATAGTTGCGGCCTTAAGTTGTGATTTTAAAAGATGTTCAAAATATGAAGGTTTTTGGGACTCATCAAGGTGTTTGATGACAGGATTATACTTCATTTTGCTTCATTCCTCAGTCATTTTCCACAAAAGATACAATTGGGAACTGGCCTTTCACAATCTTCATTACCTAAAGCTAAATATCTATTATTACATATTTTCTATAACACTTAAAGAGGCTTGAAAATGGAACTATTAGTAGATATATCACAAGATGATATGATTTGTTTTCCATTATTTATACCTGATTTTATAGTGTTTGGTTCAATAGTTTTCTATTAACGTTACTGGCATGATTAACACTATTTGAAAATTCATAAGCACTGATATTTTCTTCATGTTTCCGGTTCTTAAGTAAAATATTATCCATGGTTATAAAACAATAACAGAGTTCCGCAAACGAAGATAAAATGCTGTTAATACTGACACAGGTAAACAAAGTGATTGGTATTGACACATATGCCAGGTCTAACAAAAATATTGGCAGGAGGATGATGTCAGTTCACAGTGCAACTGTGCTATGCACTACTACCGAAAACATTAAGAAATTGATTTAATGTTGGCGGGCAGACACCTGCAATTTGTAAGTCTGTATTTACTTAAACACGAAGTCAAACAATGTGCCCAACAAGATATATTACAGCTAATATTCAAATCCCATCTTAGTGGCTCATTTTGATTTGAATTTTTATATATATTTATATACAACCATGAATTAAACTAAAACCTTGGGAAATTTTGCAGTACACTAATATTCCGTGGCACACCGGTTGGGAAACATTGCTTTAAAATAAGTAGTAATTAATGATGTTTGTTTTGAAGGTTGTTGGTGTTCTCCCTTCAAGTTTCTAGTCAGGAGTTAATCGAAGAACCCATCTCATAGGGTGGATAAGCTCCATGTTTGTGATGGAAATGTTACAACGTTATTTATTTGAGGTACTAGCGTGCACGTTTTGAACCAAATGAACAAATCCGCATATGAGAATTTCTACAAGCTTGAGCAGAAGGCCCTTCCAATTTTGCCGGAATAGGTATTTTCACAGACCTTTCATGGTCTTTTACACGCCACAATCACCATGGGGCAGCTTTACTTCCCCTCTAAAGAAAGCTGTGCTACGGATTTTTACTACTAAAGAAAAATCTGTTGACTCTGGCTGAGTTTGAACCCACGAACATTGGGTTTTGAAGCAAGCATTTTACCCCAAGATCATCAAGGTTGACATTATTCCAAAGAATGGTATATGACACAATAGCCTAATCCCTAATAAATGTGCTCCCAGTTGTAGGTTTGTTCATCGAGTGATTACTTGTATCTTCCTGAGCAAATACATTCAGAAGCATTTTCAATAAGTATTATCTATCGCTCAATCAGGAGGATTTTCAGCTATGAACCAGAATAATACAATGTTGGCTAAGAATGACACCCAAGTTATGAAAGCCAAGTTTGGAAGTAAAGGCATGTTAAACAGTTACATTATTAACACTATGCAGGCTGATCCAAGAAATCTAAGAGATAAAATTAATTTAAGATTATGATAAATATAATAATAAATTTAGAAATATAAGATGGACGTGACAGGCTCATTACAACATAAAAATAAAATGAAGAGCTGAATTTTATAGGGAAAAATACTTGCTTCTGCCATGTAAAAAAATAGTTTTAATTTAGTGATGAAGGTTTTTTTCCCTCTCTCTCCCCCCAAGAGGCATACGATTGAATGATATACATTAATGGCTTGAGGGGGACTACTCTCTGTGATGATCTGCAAGATTGATCCTACTCACTACGAAGGATGGAAAAGACTGACGTGAGCCCCACCCTTTATTCAATAATTCGAGAATAAAGAAGAAAGTTCTTTGTTGTGATCACACGTCATCACCTTTGTTCAGGATGTTTCGATACTTGTGTTGGAAGGTTCTATGCAGATATCACAGAATAATTTGCCAGATTTCCTGCCCTTGTGATCCCGTTCTGCCATGCTATTAGTCAGCTCTTGTCCCATTCACTGAGATTACTATCGTCTACTGTGAGTTTATATTGGCAAATTGTACCGGGAGACATAACTCTTGTTACCACAGTGCTATTGTTAGTTAAGCGCAGCGCTGCCCAAGGCAGATTAGCATATTTTTAATATTCAAAATTCTTTTTAGTGTAATCTAGCATTGTAAATAAAAAATCTATAGTCTCTAACTATTTTAATGTATTTTAAAATGTTAACTATTCCCTTGTTTAATATTAACTTATAACCAAAATAACATTTTTCTGCTCTTTGGCAACTAGCAAAATGTTTGGGTTTTAACCTTCAAGTGTTATTAAAGACCTTCAGTTTGAGAGGGGGAAAGTTATTTGCAAAAGTAAATTTATTATGTGGCCAGTCTGTGTCGCGAGAAATTTTTAATTTTTCTTATCAAATGTTTTGTTAAGTAAATTATAGATATAATACAACCTCCACCTAATGTCATAATTTAGGGACAGATAAGTTAGGTGGTTTATAATAGTTACATTAAATTCTAACTATATCAAGCTATATTATATAGTCTCTGTGATTTTGATTAACTTTTAATTACAATCCTAAAAATTTAATAATTTAAATATTTTGGTGGAAAACTGATTTTTCTTCTAAAAGAACAAAACATTCTTCATTAACAATGGCAGATACACATCTTTAGGATTTAATTACTCAGAAAATAATCATCTCCACATATTTCAAAAACTATATTCATCATATAAAAATGTTATCAAAACTGCTAAATAATCAAAGTATAATATAATGTTGCTCACCTTTAACACTAATGGTAGACCAGCAGACAAACCCAGAAAGCTCGGACTTACTTCAATATGATCTAGCTGAAGAGAGACGGCATTCTTCTCTAGCTGAGAATATAAATCACAATAAAATAGTATCATTATAAACTTTAATTCAGACTTGACTCTACATACTCTCTTGATATTTACAAATAATACCTTAAATAAAATATATTGTTTTAAATGCTAGGATATTTGCAACTGGAAGCAAAATTTTTGTTACAAAATACTTTATTTAGAGTATAGTGTAAATTCTGGTTTTGTTTTTTGAGACTTTCAATTCTATTTTTAGCCAATTAAAATTTCTACTGTGCAGGCCTACATAATAATTGAGGTCAGCTTCTGCGTCAACATCATGCCCTTGATAAACATTCTTTGAAGATAGACAAAATTAGTACTAAATAATAACAATGAGCTTGAGTAGGCTAAAACCCAGAATAGTAGGGCGCAAAGGGGTAATCGGTGGAAGGGGTAATACTTTGGAGGCCTGCGGGTGTGAAAGGGG